>CAODLS011546784.1:0-12601 GCA_948243855.1 Flueggea neowawraea
TTTTTTTTTTTGAATGCCAAATTCAAAATTTCATGTTTTCTTACCTGGCTTTACCTTGCATGTCAGAGAATTGATACCTGTTATCTTATAATTTCTTCTGATTCTTGCCCTTGTGGATATTCTTTTTTTTCAATTCTTCTGGTTTCTGTAAAAGTTTCCAAAAATTTCTTGTAGTGAGCCTCATAAACAGTTGCTAAATGAGAATTTTCCCATTGATATCATTCAAGATCTTGTTAAATATGCTTTCTTGATAACATTATCTGTTGTTACTTAACAATTTTTTGCTAGGTTATTCTGATTTCTCCATAACAAAGTGATTTGAAGGGATGGTGATCTATGCATAATTCACCATGCAGTGTTACATTATTTTTCTTGCTCTCATTTTCTTGGGCTTTTGTTTCGTTTGCATGCAAATTAGATTGTCCAAACATGTATACATGTATATTCAAGAGCCAACAGGTGATATTTCTTGTTTAGTTTAGCAGATACGGATGCTATGATTATTGTCTTATCAGGGATTTTGCTTGTACGTCACAAATGAAAACAAGATTTTCCTCCTTAAAAGGCTCACCAACGTCCTTTAGCAGTGTGCTCTATCTGCTATGTCAATTTTTCAGGTCCAGACCCCTTCAGGCATGGCATGCACACACAAGTTTGCTACTGAAACAGTCGATCTCCCAGCACAAGAAGGGGAGAGAGTAACCATTGCCTGTGCAGCTCCATCAAATGTTTATAGGAACGTGGGTCCATTTAAGTTTATTCCGAAAGTACCGAACCTCTACCCTAGAGAGCCTATGTCTTTGACGAACCATGTAAATTCTAGGGAATCACCATTGTTAAGAGCACCTGTAAAAGATGGAAACCTTTCCCTACTTAACCCTTCTGTCCTTATTCCACTTCTTGCTGTTCTAGCTACTGGAGATGCTGCATCTGGAATTATTGATCCCAGCTTGCCTCAGTTCCTTTCTGTAGCTGCAGTTGCATCTCTTGGAGTTGGAGCTGCAGTAAACACTTTGGGGATCCCCCAACTGAATCAGGTGAGCTACTCTGTTGCCTTGAAACTAATTTTTCTTGTTAAGTTTCTTAACATTCTGAGCATTTTTTTTTAAGATTTTCATATGTGGATCCATCTTATCTTTCCATGTCATTCAGTGCTCAAGTCGGTTTTTTTTATGCCCTCATCTTCCATCCAGAATAAGACTCATTCTTTGGCTGTTAATGTCACTATTCAATAAGCAGTAACTATGAAATTCTGTTACTTAAACAAGAAATTTTGATATTCTTGTACCATATCATAAAATAAAGATTGCATCTACAAATGTGAAACATTTTTTCATAGAAACATCTAAAGTTATTAACAAGCTACAGCCTACATGTGACACTTTGCAGAAGCTGTTAGCCAGCTGCGTCATTTTTAGCCTACTGCTGTTCAATCTACTAAGATATATCAAGCGCGCAATCCAATGGTTTAATTCGATCTTGCAACATTTGATTTACCATTCCGTATATTTACAAAGGGGATGATGATTCTTGTTAAGATAAACTAATAAGGTTTGAGTGATTAATGTTTGTCTTATGGGCTAGATTCCAGGATCTAGTCATGGGATGATGAGGGTTTGTAGTAGTGAAAGTTGGAGCTCAGAGGGGAGCTACACCTACCCGGAAGCTCAAGGGGGAGAGCTGTCTATCTCTTAGTTTGGTTTAATTCTCTGCTTGTTTTTCATTGATCTCGGCAATTGCAATTTAGATACATTAGTTTCTTGAGAAGCAAGACATTCCTAACAGACTCCTAATTAGACCCAACCATGACTACTAATTAAGGAATAAAAACGTAAACAAGAAATACGGTTGATATAGAAAATATTTTCCTACTCAAATAAGAAAACACACGACTAAGGCTAGCTAAATAATCTCTAACACAATCTGCTCCTATCCGTATTCACCATTGTCTTCTGGTTATGCATTCTGGAATTCTTCTACAGCCACGTCAACCTTCTTCTTCCTCTTATAATAGGAAGAACCCATAACAGTTTGTTTGAACGTGTCAGCTTCCTCAAAGGTCAGTTGATGCAGTAGCCATTAAGCAACAGCTATTATCTCAATATGATGTGCTTCAGTCTCGCATCAAGGATCTAAAAGAAGCTGCTGAAAAGGAGGTAAGCCTCAATGTGGCTGTGTGTTATTACAACTTCTGGGGTTAATTTTCAAGTTGATCCCTTTGGAATACAGAAAATTCAATTGCTTTAAATCTATTGTTTCCTGGGTACAAGTAATACTTTATTGGGAAGAGTGGAAGAAAATATTATACGGAATTGAACATCTTGGGAGATTTACTTGGTGAAACATGGGCAATGATTGCTGTTAAAAGTCTGAAGATGATAATTAATGGAGAAAAAGTCTCACACTATGTTATATCTTACAACTGTATCTGCTGTATGTCTAGGTATGGATGTTGGCTCGGATGTGCCAGTTGGAGAACAAAATCTTTGCAGTAGGAGAACCATCTTATCGGTGAACCCTTCTTTGACATCACTAGTACTCTTTCTTGGATCTATTATTCGCTGAATAAATGGATCTTCTTTGAAGCTTGCTGGTCTAAAACAATCACTTATTTCCTGTCAGTGCCCGGAGAACTAGGGTCAAAAGAGTCCGAGAAGGCTTAGAAAATTCCCTCAAAGGACGAATTGAACTCATTGACAGCTATGCAAGAGTATGTTTTCTGCATGATAAAAACGCCTATGTTCAGTTTTAAATCTTGTCCACTGCTCACTCTCACCCCAAAAGATGTTCTTATATGCTTGTTGTATATGTTCAGTATTATGCTTGTTGTATATGTTCAGTATGATGATTATTAAATGTACATTGTCATCGTTGTTTCAGATCTCTTCAATGATTGAAATTGAGGTAGAATTGGACACTGATGTTCTTGCTGCAGAAGCAGCAAGCAATGCGGTGCGTCAAACTTTCCTATTTTTATCTTTTAATCCTTGATCTCCTAATTTTTCTTATAAAAATACTGGACACAATGATTCTTGGTCGCAGGAAAGCATTGCTGAATAGATACAGCAGATCATGGAGCTAGAGAATCTTGAAGAGGCATGTTCAATAATTCTCTCTCTCTCTCTCTCTCTTTCTATATATATATATATATATATATATATAAAATATTTGTGGAAATGAAAATGATCAGGTCGGAAGTTTCCAACTCAGGAAACAATAGTAATAGTTAATAGTGAATTCTCTGAACCTGGTAAATTAACCATAATTAGGATTTCAGGGGGTCATAGCAAGTAGCAACTCCTTGGTGAACTACTGCTGTCATCAATAGAGACCATATGATTGGCATGCATTATGCAATTTGCTTCAACTTTTCAATTGTTGATTATCTACCTAAGAAAGTTTTCTTTCAAAACAGAGGTGGAAACTACAAGCCGAGGCGAACGATGAGGCTGAAAGGCTCCTCAGTTCCCAACCTGTACCGACAGAGCGGGTTTAGTCAACTTCCTTGGTTTTCATAACAAGGTCCAATTCCCTCATTAACAGTTATCTTCTGTTGATTTAACTCAAGTTTCATGGCATATTTACGCTCCACAAAATCTTGTCGGTTATGTCATCGACTGAAACGTGCTCAGCAAATTCATTCATATGTCGGAAAGCAATCAAATGTTCCAGGATCTTTGTTGTATCTCAGTAATCGAATGTTTGACACACGGAAATGTAGGATTGGAGAAGATAGATGATTGTTAGTTGTCACAACTAAGACCTGCTCCAGCAGTCTATTGAGTACGTACCTCAACTCAAGTTAGGTGCTCATGTGTATACCAATTAATATAATTTGTAGGATTGGAGAAGATAGATGATTGTTAACCATTAAATCAATAATTTGTCGGTTATGTTTCCTGGAAATTTTGACGCTTATGAACTTTGATACAATGTTTATGAAAAATCTTTTTATATATTAATTTAAAAGATGAATTTATGAAAGACATGTTTAATGTCGACTTATCAATTTGGTATATTACTATTTATGCATATTTGCTCTTATGGAAACGTATATATCTCTATATTTTCATACAATTTATCAATGTAGAATTTCGTGTCACTAGTATTAAAATGAAAACGTCTAAAAGAGAGGTATTGGTTGAGAGGGAAGGGAAGTTTGTAATTGTATTGTATGGGGTGGAAAAGAAGGGTCCGTGCAGGTATTGTGCAATCAAGCGAAGACAAAAGCAACATGCAATCCAGTTCATGGCATTTTCATTTAATTAGTGCTAAAACAAACTGGGAAGTGATTGGACAATTAGCATTAGGAAGCTAATTTTGGATGTCAAATCACATGGCATGCATGGGTCTTCTCATCTTCACCAACAATAATATATACAAATATTTATATATGTGTTATTTTTTTTCATATCTACTCAATCAAATTTCTCAGGCCTCCTCGAAGGGACCATAAATCAGAGTGCTCCATCTGTACTTTCTTTTTTTTTTACTGAAAAAAAATTGAGGTGGATCAGTAGTATGTCTCTATTGAATGTTATCATACATATATTATCACTTGGTTAAGAAATGTTTTAAATTTATAGTTACACCGACAAATAACTTGATTTCGTTCATTAGTGCGATCACCGTAACACTACAGTGAGACAAACTTTTAAGAGGGATATATTGTTCTATTATGCGACACAAATTCTCAACTGTTAAGACGATCTAATTTAACATCATTTCTACTCGAACTCGTATAGTGTGAATGAGATTTACACCCCTTTTATCAAACTATCCTCACGGTGTGCTCCATCTGTACTTTTGTCTTCTAAATTTCCACTTATAAAGTTGGGAAAAAAGATAAGAATCTATTGCTATTTGACACGTACACATTCCACAAAATGGCCGGTGCGAATCAATTCTTTTTATCCTAAAGAAGCTCTCATCACTTTTGTTTCATTTAATAAAAAAAAAAAAACAAACAAACGCCAGTAGGGTCACTTTTTGAATTCATCTTAGCCACCGTTTGGATTGCAGATTTTGGGCATAAAATTGGCCTAAATTTAAAATTAGATTCCACCCATTTCAATTCTCTCGTTTGGATTCAATAAAGAAATTTCAATTCTCAAAATAATTCCATAGAATTACATTTACATTTCCATCAATTCTTAAACCAATACTTAAAAATTTTCAATTCCAATTCTCTATCTCTCCTCCTTTCTCTCCTCCCTCCCTCCCCCTTTCTCCCCTATCTCTCCCACCCCTTCTCTCACTCTCTCCCCCCTCTCTCTCACTCCCTCTAAAAAATATTTAATTATTTAATATTAAATTCATATTAAATAATTAAATATTTATTAAAATAATCAATTCTAATTTTGATTATATTATAATTCGGATTCAATTTTAATTTTGTATGTTATTCAAATATCAGAATTTTCGTTGTGATTCAATTTCATTTCTGTGCAAAATGTTATCCAAACATAAGAATTCTAATTATGATTCAATTGTAATTCCAAACGAATTAATATACAATTATAATTCTAATTTTAAATTCTAATTCTGCAATCCAAATAGACCCTAAAAGGGAAATAACAGTAAGATTATGAGTGGAAGAGAAACGAGAGATATCGATAATAAGATAGAAAAATAAAAAGAGTGAGAGGGAATGATATATTCATTCTTTTTTTAATTTCTTAAATGTTACTAATTTTAAATATGATGGTACATTTGTCTTTTTATGTTTTTTGTTAAGTTAAACTAAAGGAGTTAAGTTTGAGGGACCCAAACAACCAGGTTTGAAACAGAAAGGATGAGATTTGGCTAGTGAGTGAAACCTTACAGACTTTTGGGTAATTCACCCTTTTTCCCTGTAATTTATTGCCACTAAATATTCACTATTCTCCTTTTTATGGATAAGGGTCTTTCTGATGGGAACTACAGAATTAGGAAGTTTCTTATGACCACCATTTTCTTTTTTCTTTTGGGATCAAAACAGTAATAATATAAAAGAATCCACTTTCTGCTTTTCTGGGTCATCTACCCACAACTGAATGAAACTCTCACTCTTTTGAGTCAATATTGTGACGTGTGTTCTTTCCGGGAGTTGGGTCAATGCCTTGGTTGGATTTGGGGTCTCTATCTATGTTTAATAATTTGAGGGGCATTTTTCAGGTTGGTTGGTTTGTTTCTAAAAGTTCTTTTCTCTTTCTTTTTGAAGTTCTTGTCATTTGCATCTGTGATTCTTTTATAAAGTTAGGGATTTAGCTTTGGTGTTGACATTGTTACTTCTAATGAAAACTACAGATGATAGAATTGATAATGATTCTAAGATCAACAGAATGGGTTGTCTTGCTTGGTGAACTTGGTTTTGTTTAATTCTCCCAATATCATTTTTTTGGGTTTGAGTTTTCACTTTGATGGTTTTAAGGAGGAAACAAAATTTGAGTTGATTTGTTTGAAAGCATTGAATAACTGAAAACCAATTTCGTTTTGTGATCCTGTTTCGTAAAATTGTAGTTGATTCTGTTCATTATTGATTTATCAAATAGAGTGTAGAAATGCACTTTGCGATTTCGGCAGGAAATAGTGTAGATGTTGCTAATATAGGTGATGACACCAGGGAGGTGCAAGATTGCTTTTTTCTTTCTTAATAACTATCAGACCTTTATTGAAGCAACTTGGAACAAACTTTAAAGAAAACTATCAGAACCAGAGCTGGAAAAGTGCATAATATTACCTATGTTGGAGATGTGCGAAGTCTATGGGCTATTTTCACAATAAAATTGATGTGTCTTAATCTTACACACCAATTCAACCTTTAGAGATTTTTTCTCATGCTGGCTATTGCCTTTTCTGCTATGATAAAATTTATGGTTGTCCAGATCACAGAAATGAAGAAATGACAGAAAATCTGGAACATTGTTTTGTAGCTTAGGTATCATGAATATTTCTTCTCTTTACTTTGAAAAGTTTATGCCAGCTTTAAGTCTGAAACGGTAGTTGTTTGCTGTTATAGGGTTCTATGAGTAGTTTCATGTCAATTGTGTTGCATTTCTGAGTGATATATTGTACTGCCACAACCATACACAGTAGCAATATTTTACATATTTACTTACCTTCCCTTTGAGACCTTTGTGTCAATTTGAAATATTCTCAAAGGTTCCCATTTTGTTTCTTTGAAGGTTAATTTTGCAAGGGGTTTTGGGTTAAAATTTTCTTGTCTTGAATAATGATCTTTTTGTTTAGGATGTACCAACCGAGAAGCACCAGATTACTGCTAAGTGCTAATAGTATTGATCCATCTTCAAACATTGACCTTCCTCTCATAGAACAATCGGATAAAGAAGTACACATTTACTCTTTATTGCCATGCTTAAAGTTACTTATTTGCATTCCTAAGGATACTATCTTTATTCCTTTTGCGCATTTTATATTGGAAAAAAGAAAAGCATTGTAGAACAGTTTCCTTTGATAGCATAATTATTGGAAATTTGATGTTATTTGGATACATCTTGCCATTTGTATGCCTGTGCAAGTATTTAGTCATCATCTAAAATTCTTTTTGTTTTTGTCAAGGCTTATGTACTATTGCTCTTTTAATTGATGCGTACAGATGCTCCGGGTATCAGATATGGGACTTCTAGATTTGAAATAATATTTGCTGCAATGATTTATTATTCTGTAAGTCTTTGACTCTTTATCTAATCATTTCCCACAATCATTATTTGACATATTCTACCTGTTTTTTTTTTAATCAAAATATTCTACCTGTTATGTGAGTGATAAATTAATTGCATGAATATTTAGGAAGCTGATTTTTGCTACTGTAGCGCTGGTTATTGGTGTATTGAACCTTACAAGCCATAAAATAAGTAATGGAATAGTTACATCTCTTGGAGATTTTGTACATCATAGTTCTGTTTTTCCTTTTTCTGGAAAGATAATTTTGATCACCAGTTCAATAAGTCAATGTATTTATGAATTAAATCTGTGTCATGTAGTACAAGATGAGGGAGACCCAGCTTGGTTCACATAGTGTGATGTCGCATGGAGCGACAGTTACAAGGACTCACATATATGATTGGCTGATACTCTTACTTCTTTTGTTGATAACATCAATCCTCCATGTCATTCATCCATTTTATCGGTTTGTTGGGAAAGACATGATGACAGATCTTAAGTACCCGTTGAAAAGTAATACAGTGCCTGTTTGGGCAGTCCCAGTAAGTTTTTAATGCATCATTACTTGCATAAAATCCAATGCACAGAATAACAAATCATGTTAGAGACAATACTAACCGAATACTTATATTTTCTTTTTGGTATATCAGATTTATTCAATTCTTTTGCCATGGTGATTTTCATCATTGTCTACTTTTGCATGAGAGACATCGATGATCTCCACCATGCCATATTAGGTGACAATATTCAAACATCTGTGTAGCATTTAATTTAATGTGATTTCAAATTATATGAAACTCATGCTCAAAATTTGTTCGACTTTGCAGGCCTCTTGTATTCTGTTCTACTGACAAATGTGATCACTGAGGCAATTAAAAATGCAGTTGGTCAGCCCCGACCTGACTTATTTTGGTGTTGTTTCCCTGATGGATAAGATGTGGGCTCCTAAATATCAGCAGCTTTTTTTTGATGATTTTTTTCCCTTTCATTTCTTCGAGTCTATACAATTAGCCATATTGAATTACTCATAGTTCTCTTGCTCATTGTTTGCCAGTCGTATGATCAATGGGGAAATTTCATATGTCATGGTGATAAAAGTGTTATTAGGGAAGGGCATAAGAGTTTCCCAAGTGGACATACTTCAAGTACGTTTATCTTTAATCCTTGGTTATTTAAACCAAAAGAAAAAGGGAAAAAGAAAAAGAATAGGAAAAGGAAAAGGAAAAAGAAGCTATGAGAAGAATAAAATAAAATTATTTTGCCTCTGCTATTAAAATTGAATTTTATCTTATAACCAGCTATTACAAGATGTTTAAGTGCAGATATGTGTATTTTGCTAGGGAAGCAAATAAGACAATTGGATGTTCAAATTCAAAGCTATGCTTGATTTTTCCTGGACAGCCTAATAGCTATCAATGATTTCCTTTTCAGTGTCATTTGCTGGTCTGGGGTTTCTGTCGCTCTACTTATCTGGAAAAATAAAAGCATTTGATCATAGAGGTCATATTGCAAAACTTTGCGTCGTCGTTCTTCCACTACTGGTTGCATCTCTTGTTGGCATTTCTAGAGTGGATGACTACTGGCATCATTGGCAGGATGTATTTGCTGGAGGTCTCTTAGGTTAGTACCTTCATGTTCTTCAAAATTTCACATCTGGAGGAAACTACTTTGCTTCCCACTAAAGTATACTTTCAGCTGATTGTTCAAAAGATTAATCTCTTGCAGGCCTTGTAGTGGCTACATTTTGCTATTTGCAGTTCTTCCCCCCACCATATAATCATCAAGGTACCTCCTTAGCATATCTTATCTGACTTAATTTTTTTAAGAAGGTATCATATGCCAAGTGCTATATTGTCCATTATAGATATCTCTTGGCAAATATTATACATGATTTCCCAAAACCGAAAGAGAAAGAACTTGTCATTTTACATGAACTCCTAATCACCTCATCTTTGTTTCGACTAGATTGGTGTTGCAACTATGTGATGTTCAATGCAGCTTTTTTTGAAACACTGCTTTTTCTCTGAGGAGTAATATCCTGACTGCATTGACATGCATCCATATGTTATGTTACTTTATGAGTGGACATCTATCATGCCAACTAATATAAATGATAGAGAAATGGGGTAATACTTCTCTTTCAGAGATCACAACTGTAGGGTCAGTTGAAACTTTTGGTTTGTACATTGGTATTAACTTTGAATATCCGCATTCTCTGTTTCAATTTTCAAGTTTCCTAGTTAATTTAATGCTTTAAATTTGCTGTCTGACCTGCAACTCCTTTCTCCAGATATATATAGTGCTGACTAAAAAAATCAGGTCAAAATGGAATGCTATTTTAGCTGAGTAGAGGCTGAGAAATGCCATCCATCAGCGCTAATCCTCAATATTGATATGGAGACAGTACCCTTCTTTGGCGTCTGATGAGAAAAACTGGATATAATCTCTTGTAATTTCTAGTTGCATTGTCCGTGGTAGTTTTCTTTTTCCTCAAAACTTCCTTTTTCTTTTATCCTGAATACAACTTTGAATTTCAAAAATATCTTTTTTACAAAGTTTATATGGATTTTATATGAATTTAGTTGCATGACAATGATTTGATTTGTAGATAAAATTGAATGTTTATTATATCATTTGACTGAGGTACCATGATCTGGTCTCTTAGTTTAGCAGGATTTAGTCTTCTAGGGGCAATGGATTCAAATACTGAAGAAAGCGTTGCATCTGTGTTACATCACTTAAATAGAAGTAATCCAGGGAGAGAACTTATTGTCTTTTCTTTCTGTTTCTTCATCTCGAACTCCGTATTTATAGAAAACTAATATTGGTTGCTTAAGTTTCCGCTGCGAAAATTTCATTCTATTCAATATTTTAGCTGGCATTCATTTAGACATGGCATGGCAGCCACATTAACTATTATTTCCTTTTGTAGTTTTTTACTGCCTTTAGGCTATATTAACTGGGGACAAGTTATTTCTGTGACACACTTGGGAGAGAAAGACATGCTCATTATCTGCCTAAGATCTTGAAAAGCTGGCATCAAGCTTCTAATCAAGGTATTAGTGAAGTAAGCTTAACGAGATGAATTTAGAAATTTGTATATTCTGAAGATGTTGCTGTGAGAAAGCAAGATCAACGTCAAAGCCAGTCACCCTAAAATTATACATTTATGTAATTTCAGTGGTTGAAATTCAATTCTGCCATCTCTTAAAGAAATTGCTAGGATTTTAGTCTTGATGATGGCAACTTCTTTGCCTGTGACGTGATGCTTGTTCTTTGGAAGAACTTGTGGAGATAATAGCAATCATTGAATTGTTAAGTTGTTGACTATGTTGGCAAAAAAAAAAAATTGTTGACTATGTTTGAAGTATAAGATTATGGACGTTCAAGGCTGGCAATTTTTCTTGCAAAACAAATATGAGCGCACAAAGTCTGTATGTTCTTGTTCTTCCTTAAAACATCAATAGGAATGTTCATCTGAGGACATATCTGTTTCCAGGTTGCAGGCCTTATGCTTACTTGAGGGTATTGGAGGAAGAGGAGATGCGCGCAAATACAACCAATGCTGCAAATCCATTAAATGCTGAGGCAATGGAGGCACATGGTGTGACAGAAGAAGTCAAGCAATGAGTGTGTTGCGCTGCATTTCCATAACTGTCATTCGGCGAATGAAGATATAGAGTTCGGAAGGAGGTAACTTACAATTTAATCCTAGAATAGGAAATGTAGCCTGTTATCCGGCAGAGGAGTGGTACATAATATACATATATTCATTATAATTTCGAAGGTCTGTCGATCTAGTAGCAATTGAAAGACGGCCTCTTTGCATACACATTTCTAATTCGTTTATTTTCCACAAACTGCGAATTCGGGATAAGAGTTTGTTTTGAGGAACGCCTGGTCAATAATGGAATTGGCTGTGTTTGAGTATTACCTAAATGAATCCATTAATTGTAAGTATTAGAACAATGCAGGCGCTGCCATGGAAAGTTGTTCTTTCTTGGAGGATTTTTTTTTTCATGTCCTAAAGAGCTGTTTGGTACGGAATTTCAAGTTGGTACATTCGGCTTGAAAGTATACTGTATAAGTATCACCGAAAATGCTGCGAATGGAGAAAATATTTAGAAACAAATAGTACTCATTTGAATGCAATGCATGGTGCATGATTTTTTTTTTGCTATATTTGTATGTATATTATAACCTTAGCTTTCTTGAATGATAAATAATGAAATTCAAACTGTTAATTTGGTCAAGAATTAAGAAGAGTTTGGTTTAGTTTCTTCCATTGACCATTATGGAAAATGTGTCTTTGGTTTTGATAGATTGGTTAGTGGATAATAGAAGTGGACTACAAATGACTAGTAGATGGGGATTACAAATTGATACACTTAAAATTGAATAGTAAATTTAACACGCGCGGTGTGCGTGTGGTTTTATCGGTAAATTTGCACAATAATATATTAATGCGTTACATAAGCATATCAAATTGAATAGCAAAGAGAATAATAACATAATTTTTTGGATTTATTTTTAATAATTTTATTGTCATGTTGTTCTTATGCTCATCAATCATTTTTTTTCTTTTATTTTGTGATGCGTTTGTTTCTGAATATTGCTTTAACCCATAAGTTGTGGCATCCTTGATTTTATACAAAATATGTATTTTATTTCTTTATTTTATTAGTTATATAATCCATAATGTATATGTTTAGTGAAAAAAATCCTATCTTAATTGCTTATAGAAGATAAATTGCATAAGAAATAAAACAAGTATAGTTTTTGTGTTCTGTTTGAGAATTTAAAAGAATAAAAAAATAAAATAAAATTAAATAAAACTCAATTAGTAGGTGTGCTTTTCACAACTCACTCCCATTTTTCCAATTTCGACAAACTCTAAAATTGCTTTCTCTTTATCGTTACTTCTTGTCACATGAAA
>CAODLS011547046.1:0-13344 GCA_948243855.1 Flueggea neowawraea
TATTTTATTTTTAACGATGATTTCTATTTTACTGATATTTTTCTATATTGTATATATATATGTATTTATTGATATTTATATATATATCAGTACTTTGAGGCTTGTGCGGGATGGATCGGGCTTTCAAAGACGATCCGCCTCGTATGCCAGTCACGGGCCCGACTATGGGTCGTGACACTACGGACCCGAATACTATGCAAGTAAGTGCAAGGGAATTTCAAGAGCTTAAGGATCAAGTCACTTCTTTGGGATCCAAGGTGAGCACTGTGGAGAAGGTATTGGGGACGGTTTCAGACTTGGCACACAAGATTTGGGATAAAATCAGTTTCTCTTCACCATCTGCTACTTCTGCTCATACGCCATGAACTCTATGTTTTGATGCCTCACACCTCGTGGATCGACATCTTCACTTGCATCACTTGCATTTTATTTGCACTTTGTTAATTATTTTTTTCTCTTTATGACTTGAATATGTATTTGAATATTTATGCACTTTGATGTTGTCTCTATCTATAGATGTTTACTTAGTTTATATACTTTGATATTTAGTTTATATACTTTGATATGTTGATTCCTTTTTGAGTTATGGATATTCTTGTGTGACTTTATCTTTGACAATTCTTTCCTAACCTTTTTTTGATTATGAAAAAATGGGGGAGAAAAATGTGTAACTTTAAATTTGATTGATTGTTGACTAACCATTGTGACAAGGTTTATATGCCTTAATCAATTTGCTTAAATTTGTGTTTTTTGTCAAGATATGTATAAACTTAGGAGGAAGATTCAAAATTTCCAATGTTTTGTCATCATCAAAAAAGAGAGAGATTATTGAACCAATGGTGGTTCACATTTAAATCCTCCTATGTTTTGATTATGAACAAAAAATGGTAAATAAGTTAGCCAAGTATGAGATGCAATAAGAACGCCAAGAGATGAAAATTTTGGTAGAAAACGGAAGTTACTCAAGCAACTCTAAAAATTACTCGAGTAAGTGCGTGTTCTAGAAGATAGAATGTTCCAGGAGTTACTCGACCAAGCTTCAAAATTAGTCAACCAACTCTTACTTGAGTAGACATGATAGTTACTCGAGTAGGTACATGTTCCTAGAAACTCACTGTTTGACAAGTTCCTCAAGAAAAAAGTCAAGTTAATTGACCAAAGAAGAGATTCAAAAAGTCACTGGTTGCAAGAGTTATTCAAGTGAAGACAGTTGTTACCCGAGTAAAAACAAGTTCCAAAGAGTCACTGTGTGTTCAAGTTACTCGAGTGGATAATGAAGTTACCCGAGTGTGTGAATGCTATAATGAAAGTTAGTCGAGTAAGGCATAATGTTACTCGAGTAAGTGGAGTCATCAGATGAGACACTAATTTAGGAGTTACTTGAGTAAACATTCTAGTTACTTGAGTAAACGAGCTTCTATGAGAAAAAAATGTTTAAGTTAATCAAGTCAGATATGGAAGGAAATCAACCAACAACAGTAAAAAATTCACAATTACTCGAGTGGGGAATTATGTTAATAGAGTAAATCAAGATAGAAATAAAAATCTAGGCAGCAATGCTAGACTTACTCGAGTAGACCACTGCGTTACTCGAGTAAGTGACAAAAAAGGAAACAAAATCAAATCGGATTCACACTCCAACGGGTGCCAAATGAGTCACAAGTATATAAATTTTCTATTAAGTATAAAATACTTCCAAAATAGGTTAGAGAGATGCAGAAACGCATCAACAACTCATTACAACCCGAATTCAAGCAAAGATTATTATTCTTAGAGATACAAATGTCCTTATGATTATTTCATATTTTCTCTACTTGTATCCATTGCACTAAATATGTTTGGTGAGTGAATTATTTTTTAAAATAGATAGTTTGTGAGGTTGGGATCAAGTGTAGATCTTAGGTTGGTTTATTCTTGAACTGGAATAAAAAATTGTACAAGTTCTCACTTAGTTTGAAAGTGAAAGTTGTAACAAAAGGTTGTTAGTGGAAATGCTAAGTGGTGATACTTAGGTAGTAAACGTAGGCAAGAGATTGGCCGAACCACTCTAAAAATCGTTATGTTCTGTACTGTTGTTCCTTTACTTTATGCCAAAATCGAAAAAGAATCCAAAGCCATTTGAACCACACTATTCAACCCTCATTCTAGTGTAGTATTTGTTTTTTCAGTTTTTTATCTACTAAAATTTTGTTTTAACTAATTTTACCTTTAAATATTTATTCTGTATTTTGACATTATAGATATTTATATTATTAATGAAATTTGGATTTTTAAACTATTATTGTTTAATAAGTAATTTGGAATAAGAAATTGGGTAGATGATCTGTATATCCGAGGCTTGTGCAGGATGGGTCGGGCCTTTAGTTTGGTTCGCCTCGTACGCCGATCATGGTCCTATATTGGGTCATGACAAAAGTAATTATGAAATGGATGATATCATCATTAACATATAATGATATCAATAATTTTATTATCTTTAAAAGCTAATACATAGTACATATGATCTAAGATAAAAATCAATTGGAAAGGCAAATTGTTTGGCTAGTAGTTTAAGATGATGAAACTATCAGCATAAAAAACAAGTCACTACAAATTGTTTACGATAATTATCTTTAAATTTTAAGATAATTACAAATTGTTAGATGTTTCTAAAATGAAATTTAAGTTATATTTTTTTCGAAATAGGTAGAATTTAGATTTTTTGTTGAGATAATTACAAATTATTTTAAAAAATCAATGTATTTATAATTATTAAAAAACCAACAAGTGTATATTTGTAATTATAAAAATAAATAGGGATATAATTGTCACGACCCATTTTTGGGTCATGACTGGCGTACAAGACGAACCATTTAAGGAAACTCGGCTCATATCACACAAGCCTCAAAAGATCAGATACTTCACCCAATTGAGTTATTTAAAACCATTCGTAAAGAAAATAAATGAATAGAAGATAAAAATATAATCTATATATTAATATAGGAAAATATCCAACAACAACCCGGTATAGAACTCTACAACAAACATATACAAGCCCGATCAAAATGACACTCACTGTCAAAAGAAATGCCTCAATGATCGTCGATCACCAAACGGTCGCTGGATGAGAAAATATGCCTGAAAAATATTAAGAGAAAGGGAGTGAGAATATCTCACCGAGGGATGACACTCTAGATCGCCTCATACATGCATCACAAAGACCTTTTGAAAACAATTCAAAAATATCGCAGCTCATAGGTATATTGTAATATACATATTACTAATAGTAGTATTTCTAAACTATTTCCAAAATGTTTACAACCAAAGTAAACAGCATACGATCAGACAATGTTATTTCCAAATAATAATACATATATCATATGTATATAAAGTCTGATAATGAGACTATAAACTAAAGCGGTTGTGCATTAAATAACAAAATCAGTATAATAACAAATACTGAAGTGACTGTGTCACTGAGATACATGTGTCTGGCTGAACACACGGTTACCGTACTACCCAGGTAATGAGGGCCTTCTCAGAACAGTGGTATACTAAAGACTACTTTTAACCCAGTAGCATAAGCATCCCATATATATACAAAATCCATACAAACAGGCAAATATATATATATATATATATATATATATATATATCAGAGTATAAATCAGAAAACTACAACATATAAAAGTTTAGGAAAATACTGAAAACCAATTATCACATAATCGGTTTAATTTAACAAACCCTTTATTAGTCATATTACAGGTAAATACTATTAGTTTTGTGCCCTAGTCCAATTATGTATACATTGTCATTTGGGTTATTTAATAAAGAGACATTTCATTTATATGAAATATTATATGTTTTATGAAGATAAAACTCCATGAATAATTTATTCTTCCTTATGTCATCAAGTGTGTGATTTGGTAGTAAAACCATAAGGATAAAATGAATAGTATTCTAAATGTTCCTAATCGATTATTATCATGTGAATGATAATGAATTAAGATTAGTATGTTGCTAAGTGGATAATCATGTTTTACTAATTATGGATATGAGATATCACTTAGAACATAGATACATGTTGGGGAACATGTATTGGACTGGCCCACTATAAAAACACTTCATGGATTGATGTCACAAGTAGCTTTCATCCAGTGGTGATATTTGAGTCGTTTGACTGAAACTCACATCGACTCCTACATGAGGAATCGCATGTTTTAAATTAGTCAAACGTTATCCGTTACAGGTAACAATAAAGGCAATGATTAGATATGTCATGAATCTTGTAAAGGAGTGATAGTGAGAGTGATGAATTAATTCCTCTTATAAAGAGTGATCTCTTGGCCACCTGATGAGTAGGATTGATGGAATGTCTGCATACTCGAATGAATTGACAAAAGGGTTTATCAATGAATTGTCTCACAACTTACTTCTCTTGGAACACCCCAATGAAAAGTGTGTTTGAAAGGAGAAATCAAACTCGATTAGATATAGTTCGATCTATGATGAGTCAAATGGATCTTCCAATCTTATTTTGGGGTTATGCCTTAGAAACTCTGTCTTCATACTTAACCAAATTCCATCTAAAGTAGTGGAAAGGACACCATATGAGATATGGAATGGGAAGAAGCCCATAATGTCTTTTCTAAAGATTTTGGGATACAAAGCTTTTGTGAAATGAAAAGTTTCAGAAAAGTTAGCACCTAAATCTGATAAATGCATATTTTTTGGGTATCCAAAGGAAATAAGGGGATACTACTTCTATAATCGTTCTAAGAACAAAGTGTTTGTTGCTCAAAGCAGTGTCTTTTTAGAAGAACAATTTATTCCAAAGGAATCAGTGGGAGTAAAGTACTCCTAGAGGAAATAAGAGAACCACAAATAGCCATTGAAGATGGGACAGAGATTTAAGACTATTCATAAGGTGTTGAGGAGTCTGAATCTATAACATAAGGCCCAAGAAGGTCTGCTAGGATTCGTCACGAGCCTAAGAGATATGGTTTTCTCATAACTGACAATAAATAAATTATTCTTATAGACCATAACAAGCCTACTACCTACTAAGAGGTGCTTGTAGATTCAAATTCTGTAAAATGGCTTGAAGCCATGGATTCAGAAACGCAATCTATATATGAAAATCAAGTTTGGAACTTGGTGGATCCACCCAATAGAGCCAAAGTCATTAATTACAAATGGATTTACAAGATGGAAGTCGATGAGATCTTCAAAGCAAGACTTGTTGCAAAATATTTCAAACAAACTCATGGTATTGGCTATGATGAAATCTTTTCACCAGTCATCATGCTTAAATCCATTAGGATTCTTCTTGCCATAGCATCATATTACGACTATAAGATATGGAAAATGGATGTCAAAACAACTTTTCTAAATGGAAATCTCCTTAAGGATGTGTATATGACACAACCTGAAGGTTTTATCGATCCTAAGAATTCTAATAAGGTATGCAAGCTTCAAAGATCTATTTATGGATTAAAGCAAGCATCCTGAAGTTGGAATTTTCATTTTCATAAAGCGGTCAAAGAGTTTGGATTCACCAAAAATGAACATGAGCCTTGTGTATACAAGAAGATTAGTGGGAGTATGATAGTTTTCTTAGTGTTGTATGTAGATGACATCTTAATCATTGGAAATGACATTGCTAAATGTCAAGACTTGGTTAGATAAGTATTTCTCAATGAAAGACTTAGGTGAAACTTCACGTATCCTAGGGATATAAATATATAGAGATAGATCTAAGAGGCTAATTGGACTAAGTCAAAGTGTGTACATTGATAAAGTGCTAAAGAGGCTTAACATGTTGAATTCTAAGAAAGGAATGATTCTCATGGTTCTTGAAAATCATTAAAAAAGGTTGGTTGTCCTACAACAAGGCAAGCCAAAGATTACATGAGTAGGATACTATATACTTCTGCTATTGGACCATCATGTATGACATGCTTTGTACACGCCCTGATATCGCTTTTGCTTTAAGCATGACTAGCAGATTCCAGTCCGATCTAAGTGAAAGTCACTGGATCGCAATCCAGAATATCCTCAAGTACTTGATAAGAACTAAGGATATTTTCTTGGTCTACAGAGGACAATAAGGCAAACTAGTCATGAGTGGTTACACTGATGCTGGTTTTCATTCTGACCATGATGATTTTTTATCACAATCTAGTTATGTGTTTTATTTGAATAGAGGTGTATTCAGTTGGAGAAGCTCCAAGCAAGACACTGTGGTCGATTATACCACATACTCTGAGTACATAGCTACGTCAAATGTAGCAAAGGAAGTTGTTTGGCTCAAGAAATTCATTACTGGTTTGGATGTCGTCCCAAGTATCGCAAATTTAGTAGACTTGTTTTGTGATAACAATTAGGTCATTACTCAAGCCAAGGAGCCCAGATCACATCAAAGAACCAAACACATATTTAGACATTTTTATCTCATTCGAGAGATAGTCGAAAGGGGAGATGTCAATATATGTAGAGTTGTTGACACCAATGACAATGCGGTAGATCCTATGATGAAGGCTCTCCCAAAATCAAAACATGAAAGAAACAACATGTCTTTAGGTATTAGGTTCGTTCCTGATTGGGACTAGTGCAAGTGGGAGACTGTTAGTTTTGTGCCCTAGTCCAATCATGTGTACATTATCATTTGGTTTATTTAATAAAGAGGCATTTCATCTATATGAAATATTATATGTTTTATGAAGATAAAACTCTATGAATAATTTATTCTTCCTTATGTCATCAAGTGTGTGACTTGGTAGTAAAACTATAAGGATAAAAGGAATAGTATTCTAAATGTCCGTAATCGATTATTATTTTTTAACCACATGTATTGGACTGGCCCGTTATGAAAGCACTTCATGGATTGATGTCATAAGTAGCTTTCAAGTAGTGGTGATATTTGAGTCCTCTGGCTAAAACTCACCATCGAATCCTACATGAGGAACCACATGTTTTAACTTAGTCAAACGTTATCTGTAACACCGTAACAATAAAGACTATGATTGAATATGTCATGAATCTTGTAAATGAGTGATAGTGAGAGTGACGAATTTGTTTCTCTTATGAAGAGTAATGTCTCTTGGCCACTTAATGAGTAGGATTGATGGAATGTATGCATACTCTAATGAATTGACAAAGGGGTTTATCAATGTCATTTGTTATATCAATCTACTTGAGATCAAGAAATATGTATGCCTTGTACTTAAATGAGATATCGTGAGACAAAATGACTAAATATCAAACTGTGAAAGGTTAACTCGGATCTTCGACACCATTCGATTTTAGATTGTTGTAATGTATTACTAGATACCGCTTATGGACTTTGGGCTTAAAAGGTTTGAGACAAGACTCATTGTCAATTTCGAATGGACATATTGGGTCACAGACTAGAACTAATTGGATTGGATTACAAATATTATCTCTTGTGGTATTTGAATTATTGAGATAATTAATTTGATTAATTATTAATAATTCAGGGTTTTGTGATTTATATCTTAAATATGATATAAGATATAATCCATTAATATAATGGATTTTTGTTATAAATTACATCTTATTAAGTTAAATATTTTGTGTACATGTTATTATGTAAGACATAATAAATTTGACCCATATATTTTAAATAAAAGAGTGATTTATTTAATGATAGTGTATTATATAATTAAAAGTCTAATAACATTAATAAACCCATGAAGAATTTCGGCATACACTCCTATTTTTTAGGAAAAATTCTGCACATTTCTATTTTTTAGGAGTCCTAATTAGTGCGCATGATTAATTGGAAAGAGCTCTAATTAGTGTACATGATTAATTAGGAAGAGCCCTAATTAGTGCACATGATTAAATAGTAAGAACTTATTCTTGTGGGACAAGAAAGGCTAACCCTAGTGCACCTATTTAGGGTTTTTTCATACCCCTATAAATAAGAGCACACACTTGTCATATTGTTCATGGCTTGGCCGAATTTATGAGTGCCATAATTAAAGGAAATAAAATTATTTGTGAGAAAATAGAATAAAGATTCTTGGTGCTAGTACACAAAGTCAATTCTCCAAAGTTCGTTTGTGTGAATACCTTTAGACACGTTCGCACAAAGACAACATGAGAGATAGGGGATTCAGCCTTGACTAAAAACAACATCAATACTCCATTTAGTCAGTCGTTCGAGCTTGGATTTAAGGTAAATTCACTAACATTACTCGTGTATGTTGATGTGCATAGATCCTTGGTGGAATTCTAGAATAAAAAAATTTGTTATTTTCGCTGCGTTATTTCCTTATGAATGTCATAAATCATTTACGAATTCCAACAAATACCCAACATATTAAAAACTATAAGATTTCAAAAGACAAGGCCTAAATATCTAAAGCTGCCACCGCACTCACCTAGAGTCCAAACCAAAAGTTAGACCAATCACACACCACTAGTAGGAGGTTGGTCTCGATGACAGGGATAGAAAGTTGAAAAATATAGAAATCAAATAGGTGAAGATGTAATACTGGTACTGTGGTGGTACCGAATGCAGGAAGTGCAATGCAGATGCAAACACTAAAAATTCATTTTGATCGAAGATCTATCACTCTCAACTAGAAGATCATAATCTGTGTAAACTTATAGTCTAGTCCTCAAAATATTCAAAGTATATTATTAGACTCCAAAATGTATATAAAAGATAACTTTTAGTCCCTCTGGAACGTATCTTACTCAAGTAATCCAACTGTTCACTCGAGTAAGAATTGCACTGAGGTTACTCGAGTAATTCAAAAGTCTTGCTCGAGTGACACATACCCCTTGATTACTAGAGTGAACACAATGGCTTACTCGAGTAATATAGCACCCAAATTACTCTAGTAAACAAACTGGTTACATGAGTAAACAAACTGGTTACTCAAGTAAACAAATTGGTTACTCGAGAAACGCATCCTCTAGATCGAAAATTACCCAAAACAACTCAGAATCCTTTTAACTCAGAAACAACCTATGAAATCCGTTAAGTTCCTAATCATACAACTATTTTCCAATTGTTTCATCTATAATCAGAACCTCAAACTCATCAATCACCTCACAACAATCCGTAACAATATCAAAATCAAATCTCAAACATGCTATATGAACTCAAAACAAGGAAACCAAATAGGAGGGATGATTCTTACCTCAAATCCGTAAAATGATGGGTGATTTAGCAAGAGAATCGAAGGGAAAATGTCTTTGAGTGTTTAAGAAAGGCTCTGTGGGTGAAAAATGAAGAAATTCGATTAATAAATCGGTTTTACATGCCACTAATAGACTGCATCGCTTGCCCAAAAACATGGCTTACTCGAGTGAGCCAATATGATTACTCGAGTAAGACACTCTTCAGTACGGGAATTATGCTTAGTTTACTCAAGGAACATCTTGTGTCACTCGAGTAATCCATCCCCTTTCTCACTCGAGTAACACGCTTGATCACTCGAGTGAGCTAAGCTTCAGAGTTATTGATCAATCATGCACTTAGTCGAGTAACCCCACTCTTAACTCGAGTTAACAAGGGCCCATATTACTCGAGTAGCACATCCTCTACTCGAGTAACATGCTTTTATTTAACAAAACTCATGAAAATTCTTCGACAGTTCGACTAAAACGAATGGGTCCTTACAATAATAGTCTAAAAAAAGTTTTTTCCACATCCGTATATTTACATATGTTATGATTATAATATAATATAATAATTATTGTTGTTGTCTTGATTCAGCAACGATGTCATCTCCACCTCAGTGACGTACGCATGAACAAACTCTACAAAATGAGCATGGTCAGAGGACAGGGAGGTGTTCCCCGTGAACACTCCAACGCTCAAGTTAGAATTTCTATAGAGTTTTGATGTATTTTATGGGTGGTAAAACATACCTTCCTTACAGGTAGATGAATGCTATTTATAGAATGATGAGACAAACTTGATGAGATGAAAGAGGATCTCTTTTTGAATTTTAAACATAATAATATCAAATCTGAAATCTCCTCATGATATGCTTTTTCTATTTTAAGTCACATGCAATAAATGTGTATTTTAAAGAAGTCTTTTTGAAGGTGGACCCTCCTATATGTTCTCGATTTATTATATTGGATTGGTTTTTTATAGAACTTTACTATAATAATAGGCTTGATGGGCTTTTGGCCAAGGTTACAACAATTGGTTCCCACTTTTATCTTCGAGTTTCTTGGAGATAAGAGAAAAGAGTTTCTTCGCATTGATATTGAAAATTCTTGTAGTTGTCGGAGAGTCATGCATTTAAGAACCGTTTTGCATAATTTTCATCCTTAGGGTGTAATTTTCTAATTACTATAATCTGAGGGGACTAAACACAATATTTGGCAATTTGAGCTCCAATTGGATTGCGGTGGCCGTTCATGAGATGGAGAGGACAACATCTATCTGCATTGTTAGTTATTGTTTCCTTTTGGAACTCTAATTTTTATAAGCATATCTGTGTAAACCTATTTTTTTTAATTTGCAGCCATAATTTTCTTCCCACATGTTCTTCTCTCTCTTTTTTTTTTTTTGTCTTTGGCAACCAAGAAACAAAGTTGGTCTTTCTTTTCAGTAACTTATCTCCTCCTTGTTTTCTTCCTCTTCTAAATTGTTTTACTTGGAAGTAGTGATTAGGTTCTCATACAGTGGGTGTGTATGCTCTAGTATTTCTGTGTTTTCTTTTAGGTGCAATCGTGGTGATTATGTGTTCCCTTTATTTCCAAGCCATAATTATAAGTTTTGGAAAGGTCATTATTCTTTTCTTTCTTCCTAACTGAATTCTTTGAATTTTTTTTGTCTTCTTATCGGAGTGTATTTGATACTTCTTGTCTCATAAGCAATTCAATTTTATTATTAGGCAGTAGAAAACCCTGTTGATTTGCACTGGTTTGATTCCTTAAATTTCGTGTGCATGCATGAACCTTTTGGCTCGACTTTCGCTGCCTTTTAAGTGTTTTTTTTTTTATCATGGTTTTCATGTTTCAATGCCATTGAAGTACAATAAAGGACGATGCATAGAACTGCCATGCATTTTCTTTTTTGTTGCTTTCATTCACACTCCACTGTAATGTTTTTCTAGATTGATTTTCTTTCTTTGATTAACCTTTTTTAGGTTCTCTCCAAGAAGCAAACAGATATTAGATCAAGTTTTCCTCTAATTATTGCCTCTCCAACAATATTGGTGAGGCTTCAATTTCTTTCATCTTGATTTTGTGCCTCTCCATTTTTTTGTTGTAGTGTGAAGATGATCAAACAACAGCCGAAGGATGTCGGAGGCAAATGAGTTCGCGGTGGATGACTTGATGTGAATGACCGACAAGTGGATTGAACGGCATGGGTCCTACATCAACAATTTTGATATGTCTTTTAGTTCTAGAAGACGACTACCTAAGTGGAGGACGATTATGTGGATGAACGACATGGGCGTAATTTTGACATGTTCACTTTTGAAGACAACGATGAAAGAACAATAACCACACTAGAAGATGGTTGAATAGTGTGGTATTTCAACTTTGAATCTTTTTCGAGTTTTGACACACAAATAAAACAAAATAGCAAAGAACTCAGAGGATTTATAGTGATTCGTCTTAATTGCCTACGTCCACTACTTAAGTCTCACTACTTAGGATTTCCACTAACTTCAACCATTTTTTATAACTTTCACTTTTAAACTAAGTAAGAACTCTTACAATTCTTGATTTCGATTCGAGAATAAACCAACTTATTTGAAACAAACAAATCACTCACCAACAGATTAGAATAAGGATACAAGCTGTGAAAAATAGAAATTAAGAACAAGTACACTTGTATCACCAAGAACAATGAGTAAAGCTTGGATTTTTGGTTGCAATGGATTGTCGATATGTTGTTCTGTGTCCTTCCACTGTTTTGGAGGTGTATTTGTACCTCCTGGAATTTTGTGAGCCATTGTGACTCAATTCTTGCCTATTGGAGTGTGAAATCAATCTTGATTTTCTTTCCTTTTTAGTACTTACTCGAGTAACAAAAGAATACACTCGAATAACTATGGCTATGATCTTCAATGTTGACTTTTTGCACTTGTATTACTCGAGTAACATATATTTTCACTCGAGTAATCAACCCGTTGTGACCATTGGACTTTGATTTCCTTCCATATTTCACTTGATTGTCTTTTATCCATAAATCCCTAAAACACGCTTACTCGAGTAGCTCAAATACTTACTCAAGTAACCTCTGTCTTTGAGTACTTTGTTCGATTTCTAGAACACACTTACTCGAGTGACCATCATTTCTACTCGAGTAAAATAAGAAATAGTGCACCCTCTGGAACAACCATTTACTCGAGTTACCTCTAGCCTCACTCGAGTAATTTGCACTTCTATCTTCATATCCTCGAGTAATCGCTGGACTTGTTGGAGTAACTTTGTGATCCAATGGCTCTCTGGATGTTCAATTTACTCGACTGACCTTCTATTTAACTCGAGTAACTTTGGAATCCACGCATTCTAGAAACTTCATTTGGTCGAGTAACTTCTGGACTTACTTGAGTAACTTCACACTTACTCTAGTAACTTTGCTTCTTGCTCGAGTAACTTCAAGCTCCTAGAACATTCTGGACACACCACTTACTCGAGTAACTTCTGGAGCTGCTCGATTAACTCCTTTATGTTGGATTAAAGGTGATCAATATTAAGTTCCTTCTGTGTTTTAAAGATGTGCAAAACATTTAACTTGAAGTGGAACACGTTGGAGAGCTTGGAGTTGCGAAACAAGCCACTGCAAGTGCTTCACGTATGTCAGAAGTATGTCACGTACGTGAGATAGGAGCTGAATGCAAACAGAGGCTACTGGATGGTTTCAGACCAAGAACAACGTACTTCATACATTCACAACGTACATAGTGAAGTCACAACTGTTAGAATTGTGCCCTATCCAATCATTAATGTTCATTGTCATTCGATTATTTAATAAAGAGGCATTTCATTTCTATGAAATATTGTTTTATGAAGATAAAACTCCATGAATAGTCTATTATTCCTTGTGCCATCAAGTGCGTGACTTGATAGTAAAACCATAAGGATAAATGAATAATATTCTAAATGTCCCTAATCGATCATTATCATGGGAATGGTAATGAATTAAAGATTAGTATGTTGCTAAGTGGATAATCACGTTTTATTGATTATGGATATGAGATATCAACTTAGAATACAGATGCATGTTGGGGAACATGTATTGGACTGGCCCGTATGAAAGCACTTCATGGATCGTTGTCACAAAGTAGCTTTCATGCAGTGGTGATGTTTGAGTCCTCTGACTGAAACTCACTATCGACTCCTACATGAGGAATC
>CAODLS011547060.1:0-10316 GCA_948243855.1 Flueggea neowawraea
GGACCATGAAATATTTCCATATCCATATAGCAGTGTGGGCTCTGCCACCTGACTGCTCAATAAAAGCGTATATCTGGCCTAGATACATGGTCAACCCAATCCCTAGTGACTAGGGCCATAAACTAACAATGGTATACCAAATACTACATACTCTGTAGTAGGGTGATAACATACAATGGTATACCAAAGGCTACTTCAACCCCGTAGCATAGGTGTCCCCATGTCAAAGTCTTATATACATAGTACTCCACATATAATCATGCAATATCTTTTCCTTTATACTATCATTTACAAAATGCTCTTGTATATATATACCTATATATACTTTAGATTTTCCATGTCAAAACGTTGGTTAATAATAATCACATATCCAAATTATTAATTAACCCAATAATTATTAGTCAATTTATGTCATAGTCGGACATATAAAAAAGATAGCATACTTAATTTTGAAGACACGGCCTATGTGTCTGAAGTTGCTATTTCACTCACCTGGTATCCAAAGCCGTGGATCCAGTCAAATATTGCTCGCAGGTGGCTGCTCCTGCTAGCAGGCACACTGAGATGTACATATACAGAAATATCAAGCATCAATATGTGGTAGTGTGGCGGTACCGATGCATGTATGCAAATGTAAATGTTGACTAACTCTCGATAGCATCAAGAACTTACGCCAAAATACCCAAACTCTCATTTCGATCTATACCGATCGATCAAACGCTCACATTGGTTGCAATTAGCCTCTCAAGAAAGGATCTAACATCAGATCCTACAAATAACCTCAAAATCATCAAGAATCCAAATTCCCAAATTCAGATTTCTTGACCCACTCGACACAAATCGTCAAATCTTGACACCCAACGTCAGATCTACATATTTCTAACACCTATCTATCATAATACATCAGATACAACTCCAGATCTGATGAGAAATCTACCAAAATCTAGAACCCTAGCTTGGATCAAACCCATTTCGTTCAAACCCAAAATCTTTGGAAACTGAAGTTAGAATCTCGTGGTTACAACCTTAACCAAGCTTAATCTACCCATATTTGACTTCCTTTATAATAGAAAAGGAAGATCTGATCAGAACCCCAAAATCTGTTCAAAACCCTAAATGAACAAAGATGAGGTGAGATGGTGGAAAGAAGAGATCAAAGAATGACTCTTACCTTCATAATCGTAATGGAAGTGCTGAGGAGTGATTACAAGTGCAGAGGAGTAGTTGAGAGAGTGATTTAGGTGGTTGAGGTGAGTTACGACAGAAGAGCCGTAGGTGGGTGTATTTATAGGTCCTCGAAACTGAAATGTGGCATTTTATTTAATGCATGCGAAAAAGGCCCATCTACATGCGTTGAACTTTCCTTTACACACATTGACCGAGTACTACGTGCATAGATGAAGCTCCTGTGTGCGTAGACGACAGATCTGGCGACCTTTCCCTCATGGATCCAGGATCAATGTGCACACCACCTAGTGCACGTAGATCACCATGCTCACCACGGTTCCAAGTCCAAATCACGTCCAACGTGCGCGGATGTCTCCAACGCACATAGACTTACACAGACACACTCACGATCCAGATCAAACATCCATCTATGCACGTAGTACAATCACCTACGCATGTAGACGACACCCTGACCTCAATCTATGTGCGTAAAACATCTCCAACGCACACATATGACATTCTACATGCTTTTCACACACAAACCACCTCCAAACATTCTCGATCGAAGTTCAACACCTCGAAACCCCGAATTTCCCTGAAGCCTTGACGGAATGCCATCAAATTTTGGTCAAAACAAACGGGATATTACAAATGAACTATGTTGAATCAACGACGTGCAATAGCACTAAGAATCACTATTCTTGCTCAAAAAATTTTCTCTTTATTTTTGGGTGAATAAAATTCGGCCATCCCTTGTAATTACTTGAAAAATTCGGCCAAACCTTTATACATATATATAGAAGTTTGTTGAAACCCTAGTTTAAGTATCCTAGGTTTCATTCTACTTGTCCTACAAATATAAGAACTCCCTATCACATAAGAACAATGGCTCTTAAAAAATAGGAGTGTGCATAATTTTTCCTACAATTTAGGAGTAAGGCCGAATTTCTAACTTAGGGCTCTTAATTTTTTTGGGCTTTTAATTAATTGATAGATTATCATTAAATAAATCACTCTCTTAATAATACATATGGGCCACATTATTATGTCACACATAAGAATAAGCCCAAGCATATTTATCCTAATAATAAGTTATTTATAATAAAAGCTCATTACATTAATGGATAATATCTCATATTATAAAATTCTAAATTATTAATGATTAATAAAATTAATCATCTCAATAATTTAATTACCACAAGAGAGAATATTTGTGAGCCAATTCAATTCGTTCTAGTGTGTGACCAATAGGCCTACTCGATAATGGCAATGGGCCTTGTCCTAAAACTTAGGCCCATAGTCCATAAGCGATATCCAATAATACATTATGCAACCCAAAATCGAGTGGATGTCGGTGATCCAAGTTTACCTTTCACAGTTTGATATTTAGTCCTTTTGTCTCACGATATCTATATTAAGCATAAGACACTGTCACATTCAACCTTATATAACTTAATGTCTTTCTTGATCCCAAGTAGATTGATATACAAATGACATTGATAAACCCTTTCATCAATTCATTTGAATATGCATACATTCCATGAATCCTACTTATCAAGTGGCCTAAAGATATCACTCTTCATAAGAGGAACAAATCCATCACTCTCACTATCACTCATCTACAAGATTCATGACATATCTAACCATAGCATTTATTGTTACCCTATTACAGATAACGTTTGACTAAGTTAAAACATGTGATTCCTCATATAAGAGTCGATAGTGAGTGTCAGTCAGAGAACTCAAAATATCACCACTGTATGAAAGTTGCGTGTGACATAGATCTATGAAATGCTTTCATAGCAGACCAATCCAATATATGCTCCCTAACATATATCTATGTTCTAAGTAATATCACATATTCATAATCAGTAAAACATTATTATCAACTTAGCAACATACTAATCTTGGTTTGTTATCATTCCCATGATAACAATCGATTAGGGACATTTAGAATAGTATTTCTTTTGCCTTATGGTTTTCCTATCAATCTAGACTTGATTACATATGGAAGAATAAACTATTCATTGAGGTTTTAACTTCATAAAACATGTAATATTAATTGATAAATCAAATGAAAATGCACATAAATGATTGGACTAGGGCACTAAAACTAACAGCTTAAATTAAATTTGAGGAATCAAAATCGAGCTCTTACGTTAGTGTTGTGTCTGAACAAAAAATTTAAAGGAAATGTTATTGAATATAGAAATGGTAATGTTCGAGGTGATAATTAATATAAGAGTCTATATAATTTGGGAACCATATTTGTTTTGAGGTAAATACCTCCTAATTGGGTTAGGATATATCCGATTAGTACTTTGGCCTAGGACATATGAAATGATAAAGAGACAGAAGTACAGTTGATGAAAAGAATTTGGTAGTTAGTGTTTGGGATTTGGTTGCTTTTATGAAAGAATGAATCTGATAAAGAGATGTCTTGGTGTCCTTGATATCAGGATATGCGACATATAACTAAATGAAGATTTATATAATATATGATAATTAGAGGTTGATACTAGATATGATAGTCAAAAGGTCTAGACATAAGAACGATGAGTGTTTATTGAATTGGGGACTGGTGATTTCATCTGATCACAACTGTAATTATCTATGATAAGATGATTAATTCAATTGGGGATAATTTTGACAAAATTGTACGGGTTATTTATTCTTGTTTGGAGTCAAACGCTTATGGTAAGGACTAAATGGTGGAACAGGTAAATAGTAAGGAATAGATAAATGTCGGGTAAGATTTGACGAATGGATATTAAATTCGATTACTAGTTTGATTGAATGATTATAAATATTAGTGCTACATTTGATCGTACAATACGAGTTGGTTTATGAATTTCAAAATTGATTTAGACTATGAGTTTGGAGAAATTATACTAATTGGATATGACAGTTCTTAGGTTTACCCCTATCGTTTGAGGGTAAATGTTTATGATGAGGATTATATATTGAATATAGTAAATATAGAGACAATAGCAAAGTTGCGAACAAAATTTGGGGAATCAAGTTGAATCCAATTTATACTTCGACTTGAGTGATTCGAAATAGTTATGAATTTTGATATGATTTGAATTTGATAACAAATATATATGGGATAACTTCTGAAATAGGATCAATTGGGCTGGTTTATTAACTTGGTTTGATGAGACTATGAGATTAGGTTATCTAGTGCATAGTTCTTGGGTTATTTATCTTATCTTTGGTAGTGATATTTGGGTATGATTTAGATCCGTTGCATTTTGGGGTGGCAATTTGATTTAGAAATACAACTGTGATTTTAGTTTATCGAAAATTAATTAGGTTGATTTATTTGCTCCATGAGTTGGATGGATTAGTGGGAATTTTGATGCTCAGTCTATGGCTAATGTTTGAGGTTATGTTTCTAAAATGTTATTTTTAGTCATTCGGATTTGATATTTAGTGTGTACGGATTTGGGAGTAATAATGAAATAAAAATTTAGACCCGATATTTTAGATCATTGTCAGAGTTCGGGAGATTATGTATGTTCTCGGTGATGACTACTTGAGTGCATCATATACCGTGGGGATAGTAAGTTGAGCCAGGGTACATTTGATTAGTTTGATATTTTTTGCTATGGGAGCTTTTCATTCAGATTGCCTTTATGCATTTTTGCAACTCAAATATGTTTCTTTGTTTTTGGATATCCTTGTACCTTCTGGTATCAAAAGTTTTGTTCCCTAGGTGTTCTATTTCATATTCATTCCATGTATGGGTGTTGCTATTAGTTGATGGTTAGATTCAATTTGTCCTATGAACGAACATCGGTAAATGCTCTTTAGAGCCAACATTTGCCTTCTCGGCATCCGCACTTGTTCATTTCTGCATACTCATTATTTTTTACCATCTATCTCTGTAGGTGTAGTCTTCAATATCAGCTATGGTTGCTTCTAAATATTTAACAATCTTTTTTGCATGTCTGTAATCACTGTATGTATAAGTTTGTATCCTCTATTTTGGCATCTGCATTTCTCTACATCATATGTCTCTGCATTCACATTTTTCAGTATCCTTTGTCTATGATTCTACACAATCTATATGTTTGCATAATTGGGAGTGATTGATTTAGAGTTGCTTCTCTGTGGATGATTTGTTCAAGGACCAGTTACTGGGGTATTATGGTAGTCCTGTGTTCAACCAAATACATGTACTCTGATTCTGTTTAGTGGCTAAGCCCACACCTACTATATGTATATATCTCTGTTTATGGTCTCATATCAATTTTTGATATATGTTACCTATATACATATTCGGTATGTCTATCTGCTTGCTATTTGCTTTGTTTGTGAATTATTTCAAAAGTATTATTATGTATAGTGTGTATACGTACGTACAGTTGTATTTGCATGTGGTATTTTCGAACAGTTTTTAAAATAGTCTTTGTGAGGCATGCATGAGCGCGGTCTGAAGTGTTATTTCCTCACTGGGTTCTCACCCCCTTTCTTTTCTGTCTTTTTGGTTTTTATCTTTGAGGCAATTCTTTTGATACTCAGAAACCATCCGACACTCGATCCAAGTGAGGTACTTTTGATAGTAATGAGTGCCCTCTTGTTCAGATTCTAATTTTTTTTGATATTAGAGCTCTATACTGGGTTACTGTAGCGTTACTGGGTTTACATTTTGTGTTTTGGTACATTATTATTTATGTTTTCATGCTATATCGATATTACGATTTCATACTGATACATTTTTCATATACAAAAATTTTTTTGCCTTATCTTTGATTGGTTTGTAAATAATTTATATATATAAATAAGTTGGGTAGAATGTCTGTATCTCCGAGGCTTGTTCGAGATGAGTCGGGCTTCATGTTCGGTTCGTCTTGTACACCGGTCATCGGCCGAAAATGGGTCGTGACATGGGGAGTTGAGTTGCATTGGTGATTCTGGTGTATCTATGAATGTCTGAATATCTGAGTTTGAGAGCCTTGGAGCATTAGTAGGTTTCAGGGATTGAAATGAGCATATTAGAGGTTCGTGTTATGCCTCCATTTGGAGATTAAGAGTCAATTTCTGGTGTTGAGATGATTGAATATGATGTGATCAAGGATTTGAGTTATACTAGTGTTTGGAGTTCACTTGTGGTTATTCTGATCTATCTTTGCTTGAAAATTTGAGGATGAATTTCTTTTGGGGGGAGTATGTAATACCCCATCCATTCTGATTTGATCTCCTGTAGCTTTCCATTCAGTTTTGATTTGATTCTTTATTGTTCGAGATAATGAATTGATGTTTCAAGATGTTTATGATGTTAATGAGGAGTTACTCCAGTAAACAAAGTGTGTTACTCTAGTGAAATGGACGATGAACAACTCGAGTGGGAGAAAATCGTCAATCGAGTAATATGGTGTTTAGATTACTCAAGTAAGCATAATGATTACTCGAGTAAGCCATGTTTCAGCATTTATTTGGGACAAATTTCAATCTAGTAAGCCAAGTCCTTACTCGAGTAAGCTAGCCAAAAAGTTGAAACTCACAGTTTTGAGTATGAGGGTTTATAAATACCCCCAAGCCTGATTCTTTAGGTTCAAACACGCCATTTTTTGCCTCTCCCACTCTCAAATCCATCCCATTTGCTCTCCCATTTCTTCTCCTTGATTCCTTAACATTCATAAAGCTTTCTTTGATTTTTGAAGTGATCAGTCATTGACCGATGGTCTGAGGTTGGGATTATTTGGCTCATCGTCAATGCGAAGCCCACACTTGCTATTATATTTATATCTTTGTTCCTGGTCCCATATCTGTTTCTGTTATATGATACATATTATCTGTGCTTGTATGCCTGATGTTTACTTTGTTTGCGAACGATTTTGAAATGAATTTTTTAATTATTACTCTGTACATAGCGTGTATACGCATATACACCTATATCTAAATGTGATATTTTTGAATGGTTTTCAAAATGTCTATGTGATTCCCAGAGGTGATCTAGAGTGCCGTTCTCTCACTGAGTTTATGTTGACTTCGGTATTGATGATGATTGCAAAACATCCATCAAAGATGTGTTAAGTTGCAGACTTGTTGATATCTTTATACAAAGCACGTTATGCCTATACAATGCACTTTGATCATGATGAAAATGGCATTAAGGCACGTTACAGATTATACAAGATGTGTAGATCATCCATTCCAGAAGTACAAAATATCAGATGATCATTAAGCATGTTACACAAGCTACAACGCACGTTACTAGAGTTGTTGAATGATACAAGGTGCGTTATAGAGCTAAAGGTGCAATCTTTGAAGAAATGCTCAACGTACATTACAAACAGTGCAACACACATTTTGTTGAGAGTTTACGGTCTTGCTTTTGTGGAGTTGTGAGAGTTGAGAAGAGAGAAAATGAACACAATGATTTATAGTGGTTCGGCCAACCTTGCCTACATCTACTTCCTAAGTCTCACTTAGGTTTTTTACTATAACGATGATTGATTCTGTTTCAATCCAACAAAGCCTTACAAAGAGGTTGATTCTTGGCTCAACGCCGCCAAAGCCACCTTCAATTTCAAGCTATGTGAGAACTCTTATAATACTTGATTCCAGTTCAAGAATAAACCAAGTTTATTCTCTGTTAGGCTCACACCTCTAAAGCCCTTACAGTGTTGTTTTCTAAGGCTCACAACAAACTTTTTCCATACCCAAAGTATTTATGAATAAATATAAGTGATAGCTTTATGCTAGAAAGAAGAGTGTGAACTTAATGCTTGCAATATGCTCTCTAGCTTAGTTTTGGTATTTTGGGGTTGATAGGTTGATCTAAATATTTGAGACTTGAAAGTGTATGATTATCCATACTTTATGTTCCTTTTGTTCATGTATTTATAGCCTTGCTTGCCCATATGACCGTTGTGGTTGATAATCTAGCTGTTGGAGTGCATTTGATGCTTTATTGATGCTTGATTTCTTTCCATATATGACTTACTCGAGTAAGAATATTTTCTACTCGAGTGAGCGTGATGTTTTGACCTGATTCATACATGATTCTTTGATTACTCGAGTAGCTTTGTTACTTACTCGAGTAAGTCCTCCTCCAGTGATGTTTCTGGGTTTTCTACTTGTTCGTGTGATTTCCATGTTGCTCAAGTTAAAGCTTCACTTTCTCATGCCTCTGGAACTTGTTTTACTCGAGTGAGTATCAATATTACTCAAGTAAAACTTCTTTTACCCCAGCAATTGAATCATTTGGCCATCTCATTGAACATTGTGCTTTGTTGTCTTAATTACAAATTTTTGTTCATCATCAAAACACAAGAGGATCTAAATGTGAACCACCATTGGTTCAACACGTTGAGGAGGTCATATGAGGACAAATCCAAGATGCTCCACGGGATTTGAATTTGAATATTCTCTAACACGCTGACATGGATTAAAGGTGTAATCTTGAGATGAAGTTGACAATGCACGTTGCATGAGGTGCAAGTCACGTTCAAGATTCACTGGATAAAATGTGTATATTCTAGAAGGAAGAACAATGCACGTTGAACAAACCATAAGTCACGTTGAGTTATGATCAACGCATGTTGAAGGTGGTACAATGCACATTAATGAAAATCCATTCAAGGTCGTGGCTACTGGAGTTCTTGCAAGGCCCGTTAAATTGCGATCAAGTCATGCAGAACTCAATGGTACAAAGTACAATGCACGTAGAGGGAGATACAATGCACGTTGTACAAGGTTCATCATTTAAAACATAATGTTTCATTCTCTCACAATGGCTACTTCGAGGCTCCAACAACTATATCTTTAAGAGTGGCTATAAATAAATATCCCTAGATAGAAGAGAAGTAAGAGATACCCTTGGTAAGAATTACTAATCATTTTATCTCTCACTTCTACCTTTCTAACCCATTTGATCTATTTACTTGCTATTTTATTGTTGGGTTTGAGCGAACTTTAATCTGCTATAGACTTGGGTTAAATTTGTGGCAAACAAGGTTGTTTACTGGGGTAGATAGGTTTTCTTGTTGTTCCTTAGAAAAAAAAGGGTGATTGTTGGTGAGCCTTAGAAAACTAGAGTTAGGTTTGCTTGTTGATCCGGTAAAAACAAGTGGTTTGATTTCCTAGTTAATCCCGCAAAAACTAGAGGTCAGGTTTGCTAGTTGAGCCCGCAAAAACTAGTGGTTAAGGTTTTTTAGTTGAGCCCACAAAATCTAGGGAAACGGTTTTCTTGTTGAGCCTGCAAAAACAAGGTGTAAAGGTTTTCTTGTTAATCCTGCAAAAACAAGGTGTAACAGTTTTCCTCCACCCGTAAGTGAGGAAGAATCTTTAGTAGATTGAACTACCTAGTTGAGCTAGAGGAGTGGACGTATGTCAAAAAGGATCGAACCACTATAGATCAGATTTGTCATCTCATCCCTTACTCTCTCTTATTTACTTGTTTTTCATTGCATTTGATTTACATTGTTGTGTCTGAATTGGATCTTTAGAACTTTCGCATTTACACTTTGATTTAAGTTTGAAAGAAAAAATTGCTATTTGTTTTAGTTTACAAAATATTTTCAACAAATTTTTAACTTGCTAAAAATCCAATTCACCCCTCTCTTGGATTGTAATTTTATTATTCCCCCTGTACTGGGACTTACAATTGGTATCAGAGCTTGTGCTCTTGATATATATCTTTTTGGCTTAGCATCCAAAGAGTTAAAGATCTCAAAATGTCATCCATTCATGAGATTGCAAGGTATAAAGGTTGAGCTATTAATCGTGCTCCTTTCTTTGATGGCAGTGATTATATTTACTGAAAAAAAAAAGAATGAGAGCATTCTTACATTCAAAAAATATGAAGATATGGGATGTTATTGAGGAAGGTCCATTTGTGCCAATAAAACTTGTAGATGGAAGAAGTGTGAAGAAACCAAAAGATGAGTGGAATGACAATGAAAAAAGGTTTACATCTTACAACCACAAAGCTATGCATATTCTCTACTGTTCTTTGAGCAAATATCAGTTCAACAAAGTTCAACAATGTGTAAATGCTCAAGAGATTTGACAAACTTTGGAGGTTGCTTATGAAGGAACAAGCCAAATCAAAGAAAACAAGGTTTCTCTTCTTCTTCTTCATAAATATGAGCTATTCAAAATGGATGAAGATGAATCCATCCAAGAAATGTTTGATC
>CAODLS011547090.1:0-16239 GCA_948243855.1 Flueggea neowawraea
GAGCCTCGTCTTATATGATTCACCATCATCCATGTATCACCTGAATATCATGTTTTCATCTTTGTCAAAACTCAAAATCTTGATTTTAGGATGGTGCATCGTTCCTAAGAAATTGTTTCTTAACATGATACCTATTCTAGAGAGACTTGAAGTTCGCTGTCACTACCCAAAATCAGGTTGTGACCGGCATACGAGGCGAACCATTTGTGGAAGCCTAACCCATCTCGCACAAGCTTCAAAGAACATAACTTAACGAATTTATTTCTAACCATATTAAAACCATTTATAAAAGGTTAATAAGTAGAAATCCAAACTTGCTTTAAAACATAAGTTTTAATAACAATAAAATATTTGGTAAATAATAAATTATGTTTAAATATCAAATAAGTATACAAAACGTACACCTACATATATACACGCCAAGTACAAAGTAGTAGTTTCAAAATTCATTTAATAATAGTTTGCAACCAAGACAAACAACAAACGACAATCGTAAGAAAATGTTTATTTGCAAATCATAAAACGCAAATCTAAAACATTTATTTTCAAATTGTATAACCCAAATATTGGCATATTTGGTTTCCAATCTCATAACACAGATGTCAAAATATTTAGTTGCAAATTAGATGTCTCAATTATTAACACTTCAGTTTCAAATCATATAACACAAATATCGAAATATTTGATTTCAGATCTTATCATACCAAAACCAATCTAACATGGGACTACTATCAAAGTCAACATGGACTCCACCACGAGATCATATGTGGTCTCCACCACTGGTCAAAATATGTGGACTTCGCCACTAATCAATATCACATCATGTGTCGGGCCGGGGCACATGGCTACCGATATCCTTGGTAACTGGGAGTTCTCAATTTATTAGTACCAAAGGTCACGATTTACCCCCGCAACTGAGTTGGCCCAAGTCATCATAATTAAATCATAATTTTTACCGAAAACATATTTGCAAATTCAAATAACTATTAGTGGTTACACCACTGTCAAATCATAAAATGCTGATTTCCTAAATCAATAGACAAAATGAAATAAACAACCTTTATTACATAGGAATATGAATTCAGCATAATATCCTTTTTTGGAAAAATATTTTTCTTCTTATAAATCAAAATACTCGTATTTGAAAATATTCAAATGTACACATACAAACGAGCGGATTATTTATCCTGAAAAATCATACCCAAATTCAGAAGAAATATTCTTCAAATATATCAAATCATTCACAAAACATTTATTATCAAAATGTTTCAAAGTACTGAACAAAATATCCTCTACAGAGAATATATTAAAATCCAAAATCGTAATAAATATAAAACATAATATTATTTCAAAACCATTAAAATTTCCAAAGAAAACTAAGTTTCTGCAACAGGGTTTTAACGTAGGTCGGATTTTAGGATTTTACAATCCTTTAATTATTCAGATTATATGCTATAGTTGTAGCACAACAAAAACATATAAGTTAGAAGACACAACTTATGTGTCTGAAGCTATCATTTCACTCACCTGTATATCTAAATTGAATGACCCAGTCACGCACCACTAGTGGCTAGCTGACCCGAACACAAAATTGAAACAATTATCAGAACAGAATTAAAACCACAATGTTAGTACTGTAGCGGTACCAAAATGCATGATGTGCAATTACAGATGCAGACACTCACTCGACGTCGAAAAATCTATTTCGGTCAAAGATAAATCGCTAAGACCTCGAAAAACGAAATATGTGTAAAATTACAATTTAGTCCTCGATTTATGAAAATTACCATTTAGTCCCTAAGACCTCTAAAACTTATGACTTAGTCCCCAAACTTTTTAGAATTTACAAATCAGTCATCTAAGTATTTTAAAATTTTAAATAAATCGTCATTTTTTCTAAAATTACAAATCGAGCCTAAACTTTCTCAAAATTACAAATCTAGGCTCCTACTTTCTAAAAATTACAAATCTGGCCCCGCACGTAAAATATCAAGTCAGTCCCCAATTTCACAGAATCATGTAAAATTATACTTTTGGTCCTTTCGATAGAAAATCACACTAAAAGGTCCAAAAACCCGAACTGAGAATAACCCAATGTTTTCAACCATTCCAATCAACTTAATACAATCCCTAGAACTTAAATCCATCTTCATTTTCATCCCAGCATCAACAGATTGTCCAAAAATGTCCCTAACAAAATCGGACCCAAAACCCATTTCACCAAAAACCAGTCACATGCACATTGCTCACAGTCAAGTCTGTCAAAATCCAACAAAAAACCCGCCTAACTCAGTCCAAAAAAAATAAAAATCGACTCTACCGTCCCACAAAACCCACTTTCGTTCAACAACTTAAAATGGAAAAAATACATGAAATAGAATAAAATGAATAGTCTAGGTTCATGCTCTTACCTCAAATCAACTAGAATAAGAAGAAGAAGAAGAAGAAAGAATGGTTGGAAAGCAAAGATAATCGGGTATAAGAGGTGAAAAACAAAGAGAGAGGAAGACAGAGCAGAGGAGGGCAGTGTTTCTATTTTTAAAAGGAAACAACACAAAATAGAGTTGTTTTGTGTTTTGGCCAGCTGCACACACGCGAACGACAGGCGTTGGAGGCAGACGACCGCGTTCCAAAACGACATGTCGTTTGACCTCGCAACCAAATGACCGGACGTCTGATTCAGAAGAAAATGACTTGCAACTTGGTGCAAAACGCCTGAACGACTTGTCGCACGTTCCTCTACCACTTTTCTTCCATTTTTTTCCTTTTAATTTTTTTACAACTCCACTTAATTAATCAACTTAATTACTTCCAAAAACTTTATTAATCAACCAATTAATGTTTAAAACATAAAAATTTAATTTTTCCAACATAAAAATTATTTTTCAAAAATAATTAAAAAATTTACCAGAAATTGATTCAAAAATACTAGATATTACACGACCCATCTCGCACAAGTCTCAAAGAACATAACTTAACGAATTTATTTCTAACCATTTTAAAACCATTTTCTTAAGATTAATAAGTAGAAATCCAAACTTGTTTTAAAACATAAGTTTTCATGATAATAAAATATTTGATAAATAATAAATCATGTTAAATATCAAATAAATCTACAAAACGTACACCCACAGTATACCGGTGTGGAGCAATTAACATAATAATAACTGAGCTTGAAGAAAAGGGCATTGACTGCAACCACAGAATACCTCACCAGGTGTTCAATGCCGATAGATCACAATCAATCGAAATCACCTACAAGTAACAATACAAGAAAATAGACAGAAAAGAAAGGAATAAGAACCCTAGTGAGGAAACGACACTCCAGAGCGGCATCAGGCCTCACTAAACCATTTTGAAAACAGTTTAAAAATATCACATGGAGATATAAGTGCATATACGTATGTACGCCAAGTACAAAATAGTAGTTTCGAAATTCTTTTCGAAATCATTCGCAACCAAAGCAGCCAACAAACGAAAATCATACAATTTTTTATTTGGAAAGCTTATAATGCAAACCTCATAATATTTATTTTCAAATCGTATAATGCAATGGTCAAATATTTGGTTTCATATCATATATCGTAAATCAAATCTTTATCTGCAAAACCTGTAACGCAAATATCAAAATCTTTATTTGCAATCATATCATATCAAAGCAAACTGACATGGGACTAAAGCATGGGTGTGCATACAGCACTAATAACAAGGTGATGTGGACTCTACCACAATCAATACATGGACTCTACCACAATCAATAGGTGGACTCCAACACTAGTCAATATCACATCATGTGTTGGGCCGGGGCACATGGCTACCGACATTCCTAGTAGCTAGGAGTTCTTAATTTATTGGTACCAAAGGTCACGATTTACCTATGAAACTGAGTTGTTCCAAGTCATCATAATTAAATCATAATTTTACCAAAAACGTATTCGCTATTTCAAATACATATTAGTGGTTACACCACTGTCAAATCATACAATAGCTGATTTCATAAATCAATGGGAAAAATGAAATAAACAACTTTTATTTCATAAGGAGACAAATTCAATAGAATGTTCATTTTTAGAAAAATAATTTCCTTCCTATAAATCAAAATATTCGTATTTGAAAATATTCAAATATACACATACAAACATCGGAATATTAATCCCAAAAATCATACTCAAATTCAGGAGAAATATTCTTCAAATATTTCAAATCGTTCACAAAACATTTATTATTAAAATGTTTCAAGTACTGCACAAAGTATCCTTCACAGAGATTATATTAAAATCCAAAATCGTAATAAATATCAAACATGATATTATTTCAAAACCATCAAAATTTCCAAAAAAAAAACTAAGTTTCCACAACAGAGTTTTCACATAGGTCGGATTTTAGGATTTTTCAATCCTTTAATTATTCAGATTACATGATATGGTCGTAGCACAACAAAAACATATAAGTTAGAAGACACAGCCTATGTGTCTGAAGTTGTCATTTCACTCACCTGAAAATTCAAGCTGAATGGCCAAAACATGTACCATTGGTGGCCGACTAATCTCACTGATTAGGATATGAAAATGAACAAATATATATATCAAACAGATATATATTATAAACAAATCAAAATGTGGTACTGTAGCAATATCAAATGCATGATATGCAAATGCAGACTCTCAAGGTCCCAAACATCCATATCGAATGATAATCTATCACTCTGGACCCAAATTCAAAATCTACATAAAATTACAGTCTAGTCCCCGACTTATGTAAAATTATCATTTGGTCATTGACCTCAAAAAATTATGATTTAGTCCCTAGCTTTTCAAAATTTATAAATTAATCCTCAAAGTATTTCAAATTTACAATTTAGTTCTCCAAATATCTAAAATTACAATTAACCCGAATTTCTTAAAAAATTACAAATGTACCAAACTTCCTAAAATTTACTATTTCATAGACATGTAAAATATTAGGTTTAGTCCTCACTTTTCATCCAATCAAAACTCTTGTTTCTGTTCTTCACAACCCAGAATTGAAATCACGTCCAAATCACTCCAAACACCTTCGGCTCAATCAACCCATTTCAAGAACCAACCCAAACATTACAACTTTCAACAAGCCAGAATTATGAACTAGCTTCAAACTCGTTCCTAGAATTTCTAAGCCAACAAAACAGTCCCAAAATTCTCGGATCAATAAACCCATTAATCACCCAATTAACATTTAAAACGCAGAGTTTGGGCGGTGGGTCGGGTTTAAAAAGCAGGGGAGTTGCAGAGTTTGGCCGGTGATGATTTGAAAGCAAGGAGCAAAACGACATCGTTCTCGTTAGTGTGTTGTGCAGTGGAAAGCGAACGACACACACGCATGACGAACGACAGAATAACTCGGCAAAACGACGCATTGTTTCTCGCAGAACTTAGCAAGGCAACCCTCAGACGACCGAAAATGTACATGAACGATAGACAAAATAATTCCAAGCGACATGTAGCACGCTTTCCAAACCAAACGACCAATCGCCCTCTCTCCTTTGTAATCCAATTTAATTTTCAATTTTTCACCAATTTCTATTTAATTAATCAACTCTAATCACTTCAAAACTTCATTAATAACCCAGTTAACATTTAAAACACAATTGTTTTAATTTTCCAACATTAATAATTATTTTCTAAATTAATTAGAAAATAACCAAAATTTAATCCAAAACTACGATATATTACATTCGCTGTTCAAATGGACTGGAGGAAATTGAGTTTTTGAATGTCAATCTTGTCACTGTATGTCCTTTTCCAATTTGAATGTCAATCTCGCTGTCCAAAACTACGAGATATTACATTCGCTGTTCAAATGGACTGTATGTCTTTTTCCTACAAAGACAAGTTTGTTCGATTTAAGAGGAGCTCCTAATTTGAAGCAGTTTAGTTATTCTGTACCTAGTTCGAGACTACGACATTTTTTCACTCATCTCTCAGGGCATACACCAGAGCTTACGTCTTTACGTATTTTCAATAATTATAATTGGGTATGTGGAAGTAATATTTTTGGAAGAAGGCTTTTTTTCCTTTACTGTTTTTAATGATAACGTCGTAGCAACTCTTTGAACTTTTGGATGCAGGTGAAATTTATGCCTAAAACCTTGTCTGTATTTAGTCAAGTTACAACATTGGTTTTGGCTTTCCTTTGCGAAGAATTTTATGCATCGAAGATTATCTCTATCCTTAGAACCTTTCCACATCTTTGTACATTTGGTTTGGTGGTAAGCAATGCAGTCTGATCCTTTTTTTTTTTATTTAAGAAATGCATTCAGATCCTTTCAGGTTTTAAAGTTGATATATAGTTGTTGGTTTCAGGTTTTGACATAGTTGTTGTTTGATAGTTCTGTTGCGGGTAAGCTTGTTTGAAAGAAAAGTATGTTCTACATGTAGAATGTAGTTTGTTGAATATTAAATAGTTTCTCTCTTTCAGGCAGACCTTGTTTTCTCAATAGATTGGCTCCCACTAGATATCAACTTAGTATTGTAGCGCCGGAGATGACTCCAGTACTAGTATTTTATTAGCATTTAACATTCTACAATATATTTCTATTTAATCTACTTAAAAAAATGCCCTTAATATATGCCTCGGAAGTGAAACCAAATATGGTTGAAACTACACCATTCAGTAAAAGAACACTTGAGATTGTGGTTGTAGACAAAATGTGAAAAGGATTTTGATGAAGAGATGGCGAAGGCCTGTGAATATGTCGCGCAGCATCTAAAGATGGTTGAGCTGAAAGGATTTCGGAGTACCCCAAATCAAATGGAGTTTCCCATCTACTTGTTAAAGAATCCTTTGTCTTAAACAGTTGGTTATTAGGTCAGAAATACAATTTCCACCTAGTTCAGGGGAGCAGCCTTGGGACAAAAGAGAACGTCTTATGGTTACTCAATGATTGGAGAAATTAGCCAAAGATAAAGTAGAACTAGTTATCGGATGAGTTCTTGGTTAATTCTTTTTGGCAAGGAATTCTTGGATAATTTGTTCAATTATTTGTATTATTCTCAAATTCTATTTGTGTCTTGTTTATAATGCTATGTAAACCATGTGAGAACGTTATTCGTCATTATTTATGATTAGGTTAATTTGTATTCTCTAGAGAATATCATAAACATCTGCAAAATCTTTTGTGTGGTTAAAGAGAACCAAAAATGAAATAAACTACTCCCTAATATGTGTACTACAAATATTTCGATATTCTTCTATCAAATCCTTTCTTGGAAGAAAAGATTGGTTGAGGTGAAGATTTTCTCTTTTGTTAAATCATTTAATTTTGCTCAGTAAGAATTGAACTTCCAGTCTTTAAATTGGAGTTGGCTTTAATACCGCCGAATTACAAGTGGAGGAAATAATAAGTTTTGGTTTATGATTGAATTTAAGAGAGAAGAGGGAAGATGAACAAATAGAATTTGGGTAGTGACGTTTTACTGAGTATGAAAAATGAACAAATGGTGCAAATTTCCTGATAAAAAAAAGATGGTGCAAATTTACAATCAGTTATGATCTTACCTTGTGCCAAATGTCAATCATGTAAAGTTTCACTTGTTAAAATATGAAGAGAACTCTCTAATTTTTATATATATAATGATTCTTCGTATATGACTGCAATGCGTTAAGGGAAAATGACACCTATATACTTGTTATACAAACTAATTGCAAAATAATACACAAGGAATATCCACTTTTCATTATAAATGCTATTGCAATTGAATTTACATCTCTAAACAAACCACGTACAATTGTATCTACCATACAAGTTATATGCTTGTAACCTAAACCAAGCTTCTTTTTTCGATTCATCACTTAGGCTTATCACAAACAATATTGTGGTAGCTAAGCACAACATTATTTAATCAAAAAGAAGTCATAGAATCATCACCAACAATAGATTTAGCAAATAAGGCATCAAGAACAATAGATTTAACAATAAAACACAATACCTATAACATAAATCATCCATTAAAGCAACATAAATCCAAGGTTTACATCTGTACACCCTAACAATAAAACTAAGCTAACATGTTTAGTAAATAAAATATAAAAAAATAAATAGCAATCCTAAACATGTTTCTAGACAAAGAAAAGAAGATTATAAGATAGAATGAAGCTTCTCTCAATGGTTGATGAAGCCCTCTTCTAATTCTTCTTTCTCCTCTTTGAATCTTCCTTAGAGACTGTGTAGAGAATGTTTTTCTTCTTTAATGTGAAAGTGTCCAAGGTTGCAAAAAATGATGTAGGAGAGGCCTATTTATAGTCCTATAGGTCCCCCACAAACCCTAGAAAAAGTCTTCCAAATATGTCCCTTGCATGTGCCTTGGTCCCCACTATTTTTGTCACTTTTCGCCAACAATTTTTCCTCCTTTTGGGTGTGCCACGATCATGGCCTCCAATGGCAATGATGGTGGCCTGCTACTACTCAAAATTCACTCCCTTAGCATGGCCACGGTCAGCACCATGACCGTGGCCTTTTGGCCATTACTTATGCTCCAATTGGCCATGACAGTGGTCCTCCTCTGTCTTGCAATTATTGTGCACATTTTGGGCAGTAGGTGTCCACGGTCATGGCCTCGAATTTCCATGACCGCAGCCCAAGGTGTGGCCTCTGAAATTGCTTCTTGCACCGACGAAAATGATGCCCTTTGAGTCGATTTTTCTCATGCTTTCTTCCATTAATCATGCAACTTTAAAAACATATTTTCCATGCCTTTTTCACCCCTTTTCAACCACATTTCATGGAGTTTCATTCACGCTACACAAAACATGAAAATTTACAAATTTGTGGACAATTAAGTACACTTAGGCCCAAAATTCTATCTATTTATGCGTGAATTAATGTGTAAATTTATCAGACATCATCATATTTTCATTTCACTAATTAATATGATAGTAGAATCATTTTTCTTGTATGATTATATCAATAAAATGATCTACATGATATAGTAGGTTCGCACCTTATGTGCCTTAAACGGCGGGGAACGCGTTTGGACTTGAACACTGTATCTAAATGTCTATAGTCAACTATTATCGGTATTGGACTTCGACAATCAACTATACTTTACATGGTTTGGTTGTTTCCATTTCTCCATAGAAAGCAGCTATGTGTTATTTGGGGCAAATATGTAGGAGCACAGTTAAGCGTTAATGTGGGTGTTGGACTAAACCGTTGTTGAGAGACAACATGGTAGATTACTTGAGTGTCAATGGATAACTTTCAACTGTGGAAGACGGTGTAACTAGTCCTTTGACTTGAGATTGACACAGTATACTATTGTTTAGACTTTAATCCCATTATACGCAACTTGATTAGGGTTGATAAAAAGGTGAACGTTGAGTTGCATCCCGAAGCATATGAGTATGGTGTGTGATCAAGATAGGATTGTCACTCTTAGTAATATGAGGGAAGTGTCTTGTTGGGTTTATCAATTGAATAAAGAGAACTTAAATCTATGTCCATGTCTAATTGGTTGCAACTTGATAAGGTGAATCAATTTAGTGTAGTTTCTCTTAACTTGGTAATTGATGAATTCTTTCGAGGTGAGGGGTTGACACTATCCATGCCCTATACTCGAAGAGACATAAAATGACAAGGGACCAAATTACATAGTAATCTTTCAAAATAGGCACAAGTCGTTCCACGACAACTTGAGTTCACTTGGGGGTATGATGGCTAGCTAGGGCCCAATCTTACTAAGAAATTTGGGAGTCAAATCCTAATTTACTACCCTCATGAATGAGGGCCTATAGGGTCACACACAATAACATAGTGTAGGGATAACGTTAATCATGAAATGAATAATGTTAAAGTGAGCAAATATTCTGGGCTATTCACAGATTTACTATGACTTTCTTGAATTCAAAAGAAAATTTCAGAACTTTTTACCTTCGAAGGTATTTATTACAAATTATTTTTTCTCATATATTGGAAAGTCGTAATAAAATTTCCAGAAAAAAATTTCATCAATAATTTTTATATTTTAGTATCTTTCTAGAGATAATTTTTAAGGAAATTTTGGACTTCGGGAACTATATTAAATAATATTTTTAAGTTCAATATTATTATTGTGCTCTTGATGTTAATTGTGTTCTTCACTAAAAACTCTGAAAATTGCAGTAATCAACCTTTAATGTTTGCACTCTCATATCTTTTTGTAGCGTTATTCAAATTTGATTCTTTTTGTTTAGTTGTAAATTTCACATTTCCTATTTCCAATCTATATTTTGTTTGAATGCTTATATGAATCAAATCATTTTGAAAATTCATCTTAAAATTTTGAAATTATCAACTTCAACAAAAAATCAGATTTCTGGAAAATTTTCAGATTTTCAACATGTTCAGCGTGCAATCTTTGAAAATTCATAACTTGCAATGTAAAACACCAAATTCACATCCGTTTGATTCCTCATAAATTTAACATAGCCTAATTCAAATTCATATAAAATCTTCAGAGAAAAACACACAAATTAATAACAAAAATTAAGCATAAAAATATTAATTCATCATTGCAATTTAAGTAGCCAGAACTAATCAAATTAATAACAGATTAAAAACATATATATTCCCAAAAGGAAAACTGCAAAATCAATTTTTAGAAAATTATAGTTGAATTTGAACTAATAAAGAAGCATAAAAAAGTATGATATACATCTAATGAGAAAAACATGACATAAAAAAAAAAGGAAAAGAATAAGGATTGAATTGCAAACTAAGGTAAGTCTAAGAACCAATTCTTAATATTAGTTCAAAGATCTTTCCTAATCATGTAAATAGCACTTTTCCTTTGCTTCTTCCTTCCCAAGCGAAATTTAATGTTGCTCTAGTATGAAAATCGAAATCTATGTAAAATTACAGTTTAGTCCATGACTTTTATAAAATTATATTTTAGTCCCTAAGACCTCAAAAATTATGAATTAGTCCGCAAATTTTTCAAAAATTCTAAATTAATTCTCCAATTTTCTAAAATTACAAATTTTCCTCCAACTTTCCCAAAATTACAAATTTATATCTCAACTTATCAAAATTACAAAACTGACCCCGGTCAACAAATATCAGGTTTAGTCCTCAATTTATCCAGAGTCATGTAAAATTTTATATTTAGTTCTTTCGTTATAATACTACACCCAATGGTCCCTAATCCCAAACAGAGCGGGATTCAACACTTCCGACCTTTCCAATCGACTCACAAATGTCCCTGGGTCTAAAATTCATCACCATTTTCATCCAAAACAACAACAACATGTCCAAATGATCCTTACAAAATTTAGGTCAAATAACCCAATTCACCAAAATCTTCAAATCCTTCATTTTCAAGTTAAGTTCATGTTCTCCCAACCTTAGTCTATCAAAACCCAACAAAAATAGTTCAAAATTCACCCAGAAAAGCTTCAAAATCGAAGCTTTAACTCCACCAAACCCACTTTCAATCTCCATGAAAATAAAGAAATAAAAGAGAAGAGAGAAAGAGGTATTCACCTCGGATTACTAGCCAAGCCGAAGAGGAAGCAAAGAGGAAGAGAGAGGACGGATCGTGAGAGAGAATTCAAAGAGAAAATCAGGTCTAAGTTTTGAAGGTGTGAAGAACAAAGAAGAAAGAAGAAGAAATATGGGTTTTAAATAAGAAAATCAAAACGGTGTGTTTTGGGCGGAATGAAACGACGTCGTTTCACACGCGAGGGACAGTAGAGAGACGTGAACGACATTGAACCAAATGACGTGTCGTTTAGGGTACACAAACACGCATTTCGCATGAACAACCAGTCTCTATCATGCACAACAACGGTCAAAACGACATGAAGTTTGTTTTAAAACACAGACGATCTATAGTTCGTTTCTCTATATCTTTTTTTCGAATTTTCTTTATTTTTCCAATTCCAATGAATTACCACTCAATTTAACTCCTCAATACACTTCAAAAATTTTATTAACATAAACAAAAATTTAACATGCCTAAATATCATTAATTATTTAATTAATACTTCAAATTCAAAATTAATCCTTCAAAATAATTAATTAGAAAAAAAAATCAACAGAAAATTACGAGAATAATTAGTCGTAAAAAAATATTACAAAAGCTTTGCTCGGTCATTTAAATTGTAGGGAAAACACCTCATCCTTAGCTCATTTTCAGTCAATCCATGAAGAGGGAAGCTTTGGATTTTGGTGTAAAACTCCCTTAAAAATGTGAGTGGATTCTTCGACGACAAAACATTGTAAGATGGTAGCATACAGAAATGGATGCTCTTAAATTCATAGTTCCTTGCCATCGGGCTTAGCCTTATACATGGAGGGGATGCTCCAATTACCGGTCTTTGTATATCCCTTATATTCATCTGACCCGGCAATTGGTTTCCAATAACTCCTCCTTGAGGTTGCTCAACTCTAGCATCCTCAACCCCATCTCGAGGCATAGGTATACCCTCCATCCTTGCCCTTTTTTGATTATCTTGGTTTGTTCTCAAAACCCTTTCAATATCTAGCATCAAAGGAACAATCTCTTGTTTTTCCAAGCTCTTAGTGCGTCTCAAAAGCATAAATTCCTGCAAGTACAAAAGAAACAAACAAGTAAGTAAACAAAAATAGAAATAAAAATGACCACAAAAAGAGCGCAGTTCCCCGGCAACGGTGCCAAAAAATTGATTGGTGTCTTGCAAGTGCACATGAATTGATTGTAGTAATAAAAATCAAAGGAATATTCCTCAGGTATTCTCTACATGGGCCATGTCTAAATGTTGTCAAATGATAAAGCAAAAATAATTAAAAGCATCAAAAGGTTTGTTTTTGGGGTTTTGTAAATAAAAGCATGCAAGAATTTGAAAACAAGAAACTCAATGATAAGAAAACGCTCGGGCTTTCAACATTAAATTTCTTGAGAACCTTCATTCTTTCAAGGACAGACCATTGGGAGTGCAATACTTTGAGAAGTAGGCTTGTTTGGATTCAATCTCTGAAGTTTAGATAACAGTGGAAGACATGGAATATGGAGAAGAGGACTCACAACTGTTAAGAGTGTTTATTGCTCGTCATGGTGTATTTTTGGAAAGAGAGTTCATTTCCAAAAGAATCCGTGGAAGTAAGATATTTCTTGAAGAAATTCAAGAACCACAAGTTCCCACGAAATCGTCCATGGAAATTCAACAAGACCCACAACCAGTTGTTGAGTCGGCACCATAAACATAAGGCCCACAAAAGTGTGGTAAGATTCGTCACGAGCTTGGGAGATATGGATTTCTCATTACTAATGATAAAAGCATGATACTTATGGATCAAAATGAGCCCACGTCCTATCAAAAGGCAATGATGAGCCAAGACTCTGAAAAATGGCTTCATGCCATGAAATTGGAGATGCAATCAATGTACGATAACAAAATTTGGACCTCGGTTGATCCACCACATGGTGGAAAGGTCATTGATTTTAAATGGGTTCATAAGATCAAACACGACATGACCTTTAAGTCTCAACTTATTGCAAAAGGTTACAAAAAAACTCATGGTATCCATTATGATGAAACGTTTTCATTAGTTGTTATGCTTAAGTATATTAGGATTCTTCTTGCCATAGCTATGTACTATGATTACGAGATTTGCAAATGGATGTCAAAACAGCATTTCTTAATGGAAACCTACTCAAGGATGTGTACATGACACAACCAAAAGGTTTTATCGATCCTAAACATCCTAATAAGGTGTGTAAGCTTCAAAGATCCATTTATGGATTGAAGTAAGCTTCACGAAGTTGGAATCTTCATTTTGATGAAGCAGTTAAGGAATTCCATTTCATCAAAATTGAAGATGATCATTGTGTATATAAGAAGGTTAGTAGGAGTACAATCATCTTCTTAGTCTTTTATGTGGATGGCATTCTACTCATTGGAAATGACATCGCTACCTTGTAGAACATCAAGTCTTGGTTAGGAAAATGTTTTCCAATGAAAGACTTAGGCGAATTTGCTTATATTTTAGGCCCAATGATATATAGAGATAGATCCAGCAGGTTGATCGGCCTAAGTCAAAGTGGGTATGTTGATAATGTGCTAAAAAGGTTTACCATGCAAGACTTTAAAAGAGGATTCTTACCAATGTCTCATGGCATTAAGCTTAATAAGTCTCAATGTCTTGCCACAATGGATGAGAGATAGTGCATGAGTGAAGTTCCATATGCTTCAGCTATTTGTCCTATCATGTATGCCATGCTTTGCAGTGAACTAGATGTCTTCTGTGCGTTAAGTATTATAAGTCGATTCTAGTCAGATCCAGGTGAGTGTCACTGGTTAGCAGTATAGAATATCATTAACTACTTAAGACGGACTAAATATGTTTTCTTGGTGTATGGTGTTTTGGAAGGCGAGCTAATTGCAAACATTTACACATATGCTAGCTTCCAGTCTGACTTGGATGATTTTAGATCGCAATCAAGTTTTGTGTTTTGTTTGAATGGATGTGTTGTGAGCTGGAGGAGTTCCAAGTAAGATATCGTGGCTGATTCTACTATGGAGGTTGAGTACATAGCTGATTCAGATGCATCCAACGAGATAGTTTGGATCAAGAAGTTTGTTACAGGTCTAGGTGTTGTTCCTCGTATCTCAAACCAGTAGATCTTTATTGTGACAATAATGTGGTCATTGCCCAGTCCAATGATCCTAGGTCACATCAGTGATCCAAACACATACTCAAATGTTTTCACCTCATTTGACAGATCATTGAGAGAAGATATGTTAAGATATGTCGAGCTAATACAAACGAAAATGTTGTTGATCCTTTGACTAAAACGCTTCTAGAACCAAAGCATGATAGTCAAATTAGATAATTGGTTATTCAGTTTATGCCTGATTGGACTTAGTTCAATTGGGGGATTAACAGTGATATGATCTAACCCAATTGCATGAATATTGTTATTTATATATTTTTATTTAATATATGAGGCATTTTATTGTTATATTATCATGTTATTTTCAGTAGTGCTATAACTTGAGAAAAATATCCATGAATAATGAATTCTGTATTATGTCATCAAGTGTGTGACTAGATAGTAAAACTGTAAGGTGAAAGAATTTTATTCTAAATAGTCCCTAGTCATTCATTATTATCAGAATAATAATGAAGTAAGACTAGTATGTATTCTGATAGATGACCATGTTTTACTGATCATAGACATGAGATGTTACTCAAAACATAAATACATGTTAGAAACATGATATTGGACTGACCCGCTACGATAAAACTACATGGATTATGTCATAAATACTTCTTATTGCAGCAGTGATATTTGAGTCCTTCTATTTGAATTCACCATGTAAACTCGGTCCCAAAGGGTAATCGCACTCCAAGAGAGGGGTGAATTAGAAATTTAAAGAGTTTGAAAAATCAAAGCCCAATATTTATAGTATTTAGGTCTTCCTTGACCTCCGTCCACTCCTCTAGATCTAATAGAGAATTTCAATCCACTATCTTCTCACTTTCGGGTGGAGGGAAACCGTTTACAACACTTGTTTTTGCCGGATCAATAAGCAAACCGTTACACCTTGTTTTTGCAGGCTCAACAAGAAAATCATTGCCCTATTTTTTGCGGACTTAACTAGAAAATTGTTACCACTTGTTTTCAGGACAAAACAAGCAAACCAAACCTCTACTTTTTGCAGCTTAACTAGAAAACGAACCACCAATTTTTACGGGCTTAACTAGCAAAAAAAAACTCTAGTTTTCTAAGGCACAATTGTTGGAGATTTTTCGTTCTTGCTTTTGTGGAGTTGAAAGAGAGACAGTTGATAAGAGAAAACAATAATGAACACAAGATTTAGAGTGGTTCGACCAATTTTGCCTACGTCCAGTACCTAAGTTCTTCACTTAGGATTTCCCAAATTCATTATCTCACATTAATGATTGATTCTGGCTCAATCCACCAAATTCATTATCTCACAAAGAGGTTGATTCCAGGCTCAACACCTCCAAAGCCACCTTCACTTTGTAGCTAAATGAGAACTCTTACAATACTTAATTCTGGTTCAAGAATAAACCAAGCCTAGGATCTATCCTTGATCCCAACTTACAAACCCTCTGTTTGTTACAATAATTCACTTACCAAACTGATCTAAAATAGTTGATACAAATTAAAGAATAGCAATGAAGAACAGGAACACTTGTATCACAATGACAAACTTTAATCTTGGCAAATCAAGATAGATTGTGTATAGAGGTGTTATCTCTGCTCCTTTGCCATG
>CAODLS011547120.1:0-23063 GCA_948243855.1 Flueggea neowawraea
AGTAGCTAGCTTTTTCTCGTTGCATTCGCTTTTCTATCTTGGTGTGAAATTGAGCAATGATGATTTATAAAACGAAACATTGTATGTATTACAGGTGAGCAGGCTGTGTTATTGCCAAAAAACGATCAATGATTGATGGCATTTGTACTCAACTGTGCTTTCCTGTTGCAATCTCTCGACACGAGCGGCGGGTCACCTGTCAAAACTCCAAAGACTCCTCGAAGTTTAGGATCTCTGCCCAGGAAAATAACCAAGCTTAATTTTCAGAAAAATCATAGTCTATGCATTATGCATAAATACATTAACTAAGATAAAATGAGGGGATAGAGAGAAATTGGTGGAGCGATTTGAAATTCTCTTTGTTTAACAAAACTTTTTTTTCTTAATAATAGAGGAGGAGAATAAAAATGATTCATTAAACTCTGCTTATTGCAGGAGTTGAACCATATTAAAACCTAAATTGGGATAGAATGGTGAAAACGAATTCTAGATATATTTTCTTTATTATCTTTTTATTGTTTATTTTTTTAAAATATTTCTTCTCCTCATACCTTCTTATCTGTGATGCAATTAAATTATTTCATCCCCTTAAAACACCCAATTCAATTCTATTCAACTTTTTAGGTTTTATTTATGCATACAATCATTCAATATTTTTGTGCATTCAAAAATTACCATACGAAATAGTTTTTTTATTGAAGAAAATAGTTCTAACTGAAAAATAATATAATTTATGCTACTCAAACCACATTTATACAAACCACGATCACTTTAATTATTTTTTAAAAAGAAAAGTATTGTGCATGATAGAGCTTTAAAATTTCATTAGGAAGGCAAATTTTTCCTTTTCATATCATAATCAATAAATAAGAAGTACTAGAATAAAACAAGTAAAAATTAATGAGTTTATAAATTATGAGTGATTGATATTAAAATTAACTCTAACCCAAAAAATCGAGGTTTGGATTTTGGATGGGGCAATTAAAATAACTTACAAAAAGGAAAAAGAAAAGAAAAGAGGATAAATTAAAATAGGAGCTTCGTCCGGATTCCCTTTTAATTGAAACGACGTCGTGTCTATCCTTCCCTAACCCCCTGAGCAGGCAGTTAAGGGTTTTTACCTACACGTCCTCTTCACTAGTTCAGTTCTAACAGTAGCAAATTCCCTTGCCAGAACCGGAGGCAGCACCAAAAGATTCATATTTTCTTACAACAATAATGCAAAATTGGTAAGCTCTCAGCTTTTCTGATTCTCGTAGACATTCTTTTCCGATCAGTTCATTCTCAGTGATAAATAAAACCTCTTTTGGGGCTATTGGTTCTTTTGCGTTTGATGGGTGTTTGTAAATTCCATAGCTTGAAGTTTTCGAAGATATTCGATTCAGGAAATTGTGATTTGCTGTTGTGTTTCTCAGGTTTACTTAGTTCTGTAAGGTTACTGTGATAATGGGCTGGATAGACTTGAACGATGAACGCCGTGGCCAGGGTCGTTCATAAATTTTTGAACTTCTCATTGATTTCGAGGAAATTATGTGACTTTAGTTTTGATGTTGATAGAGGTGATGACCCGTTTCAGTATATTGAGGAAACCTTCAATAGAATTTGGAGAAGTTCGATTTCTGATTCTGGCGAGGATAATATCCATAGAAGAGAGCGTCTGTTGGGAAGGCAAATTTTTTTAACAAATGTGAAGGTTGATGCTGCTAGAGTACTTGACATTCTAAGACAAGATGGCCCCGGATTTGAAGCAAAAGAGGCTTTAACTGAGTTGCATTTACGGGTTTCAGGTCTTCTTGTCAGAGAAGTCCTGGTTGGAATTTTGAGGAACATAAATCACGATAACAAAACCAGGTGTGCAAAATTAGGTTATAAATTTTTTGTTTGGTCTAGCCTGCAGGACAATTACAAGCACACAGCAAATTCATATCATTTGATAATGAAAATATTTGCGGACTGTGAGGAGTATAAGGCAATGTGGAGACTGTTAAATGAGATGATTCAGGACGGTTTTCCAACTACAGCACGGACATTTAACATATTTATTTGCACTTGTGGTGACGCAGGTTTAGCCAGGAAAGTTGTGGAAAGATTCATTAAGTCAAAAACATTTAACTACAGGCCATTCAAACACTCCTACAATGCAATCCTACATGTACTCCTTGCAGTGCGACATTACAAGCTGATTGAGTGGGTATATCAGCAAATGTTATCTGAGGGTCATTTCCCCGATATTCTAACTTATAACATTGTTATCTGTGCAAAATACAGGCTAGGAAAGCTAGATCAATTTCATAGACTGCTTGACGAAATGGGCAGGAGTGGGCACTGCCCAGATTTTCACACTTATAATCTTCTTCTTCATGTTCTCGGTAAAGGGGACAAACCACTTGCTGCACTTAATCTTTTGAATCATATGAAGGAGGTGGGAGTTGATCCTAGTGTTCTTCACTTCACTACTTTGATAGATGGACTTAGTCGGGCTGGGAATTTGGATGCTTGCAAGTACTTTTTTGATGAAATGATAAATAATGGATGCATGCCTGATGTTGTTTGCTACACTGTGATGATCACCGGATATATAGTGGCCGGTGAACTTGAAAGGGCTCAAGAAATGTTTGATGAGATGACTATCAAGGGCCACTTACCAAATGTATTTACCTACAATTCCATGATTCGAGGTTATTGTATGGCAGGAAAGTTTGATGAGGCATGCTCTATGCTCAAGGAAATGGAATCTAGAGGATGTAATCCAAATTTTCTTGTGTACAGTACCCTAGTGAATAATTTGCGAAATGCTGGAAAACTTTCTGAAGCTCATAAAATAATTAGGCGTATGATGGAGAAAGGCCACTACGTCCATTTATTCTCAAAGTTCAAGGGATACAAGAGAACCTGAAGAGTTAAATTGTAAACTAAATTGAAATTGTAACTTCACAGGGTGATATTCAATACATTCAGCATATCAAACACTGCAGATCTGCTGCCTTTAAAAGATGTCATGGTAATTTTAAAGGTATAGTACGGATATCCTCTTTGATGTTTTCCATGCTTTTCTAATCCAGTGATTGAAAATTTTAATAGAAATCCGTTGTCTTCTTTTTATGACTAATTTTTCTTGTTCTTTTTTTCTTTTATGGTAGGGTCTTGCTATTTTATTGATAGGACACATTGATAACTTCTCTGTGCTTAAGTATCCAATATGTGCCGCTAAATTCTTCTATAGTAGCAATCCTCTCATGAAAATTATGGATAGAAGATACAATTGCGTGGAGATCTTTGTAATATTCCTTCTATAGATTCTGGACTAGTGTGTGCTTGTGTTACTGTTGTATTATTGATTACTTGTATGCACTAGGTTGCATGAGCTCTCTTTTCTGAGTTTGTGGTCTTATACAAGGTTCAAATCTAAAACCCTTTTTCCACTTGAGATAGCTCTGGAAAATATTTTTGGATATTCTAGTCCTTTTGTGCCATTGGTGGTTGTAAATTTCTGTTGGCCTTTATGCAGTAGTCATGTATTGAAAAGCAGCAGATTAGCTAGGTTGTATTTGTACCCCCTGAAGGTAATTCTGCAGAAATGCAGTTGATGTTGAAATGAGGCAGTGAACTGTTGAATGGAAGAGATGTTATGGAAATGATTGTGTAGTTGTTTGTGGTTCTAAATAAAATAGCATCTGAGTTGAGAGTAAATGGATTTTGCCTAATGATGCATCTGATAACTTCATATGGTGGAAGCGGTTAGAACTTTTTTAAAAGTCCTTAGCACTATTTGCTTGAGATTCTTGAGAGCTGGGGAGGTTACTTTATATTTATATTTGTTGTAACACGGTCATTAAACTTACTTTTATTTCAAAAAGGTTATTAAATATTGATTTTCATTCATAAACGGTCACTATAGCTGAAATTTTGAGATCACAGATCCGAAAATATGACTAAACATGTCACGTCACTTAAAAGCCATATGTATGCTGACCCATTTAGTTGAACCAAAACCAAACCGAACTGGTACCTCAAATATAAACTAAGCCGACTCTTCTTTAAACCCTAGTAGAAAAATCGTAGCCCTTCTTCTTCTTCTAACAGAACCATCGCCGCCCTCTTCTCTTCCTCTTTTCTTCTTCTTTCGTCGCCCTTCCTCTATTCGACATCACCGGCAGTCCAGATCTCCACCCTTTCTCTGTTCTCACCCGCAACATCTCCGTCCAACCATCAACATGCCATACTAGCGGCTTCGCCGCTTCCCTCAATGTCTCTCTCTCTCCCTACCTCCCCGTCGATGTTGTTGTCAGTTCGCTGTTCTTAGCGACGCTGAGCCCAAAGCAAGAGTCAGCCTCGTTCATCAACTACGATCAGTGGAGATGGGTTTAGGGTCGATGGAGAGAGACGGGACGGCGACAGAGAGCAGCGGACCGAGAGAGATAGAGAGACTAGAGCGAAATGACGAGTTTGGTCTGTGGTGTCGAGTTGAGTTTTGTTTGATAAATTTTTCGTTTTGATTTGTTGAATGTTTGATGAATTTTGGTATGAATTCTAATGTATTAATTTGTTTAATTTTTTGTGAATTTTGGTTTCTTCTTTGCAGTCAACAATGCTTTGTTTCTTCTCTGCCTTTGAATCTGAACTAAAGCCACAAATATTTAGCATAATCAGATTCTCGGTCTTGCTCGTTTAACCAAAAAGGTCTCAAATGAGTTTAGGTCTTGCTCTATCTATCTACGACCAATAGAGATGGGTTTGGGTCTTGCTCCATCTTGTTTGATTTGTTTCTGTTCAAATGAGAAAAACTTATGGATATAAAATCTATCAGTTTAATTAATTTAGCATTCGTTTTCGTTTCGGGTCAGTTTTTGGTTTGTTTCCGGGAGTAAGTTTAGTGGTCGTGCTGCAATACGCATAAATTTAGAGTAAGCGTGAATAAAATTAACCCTGAGAATTGGAGATTCAACTTTTGATCTCAAATTTTCGATCTGTACTAACTGGAACTAGGAAAATGTTTAAGTCGACCATGGAAATAAAGCTAATAGTGTATGGAAGAAATGCAGGTTAGTGAAGCGAACCAGAAAGATACCAAGAATTGAGCTTTCTCGGCAAGGTTCTCTTCTTTAAGATTGCTTTGACATTTTTCTCTTTTTTTGCCCTATTTATCAATGGTAGTACAAAAACAGACTATTTTTCTGATTTATCTGCTTGTTCTTAAAATATTTTAGCTACCTCAACTTGCACAAAAATGGAAGTGAGTTTGCTTTCTTATCTTTTTATTCAGGTTATCTCCTGATGTCTCTCATGAAGAAGATGTTAATCGTTTGTACAGATTGTGCCATTGGCTTCATTAGTGAGGTTTAAAGCTTCTGCAGTCATCGCTCTGATTCTATGAAAACATCCCTTTAAAGTTCAAAATCTACTTTAGGCAGGCAGAGTATGAATGCTAGATCTGATTGGAACTCTTCATTGATGATCATAACTAAAATGAAGACAAGAAACACGCACGTTCCAGTGGAGCTACAAGGACTCCTGCAGTTGCCGGTTTTGGGGCTTGTTCTTGCTGTAGAGAGTTTGTTCTCTCTATTGTTGCTATAGCCTATAAGAAATGAATCACAAAGGTTTACGATTAGTTTCTTCGTTGCCAGACTGAAAATCAGGAGTTTCAAAGTTGCTACTTTGAGCGACAGTCAAATTTGTCACCAGACATTCGGAGCAGTGGGGTTCTTTCACAGTTCAAGTGACCACATTTTAGTTCATTAAGATCTCAATTCAGCTAGGGAATGCCGAAAACGCTCGCAGCCACTGAAAGTGATTGGAAAGACTGCTAAAACTATTTTCTTCAGTGACTCATTAGTATCCACTTCATTCTGTTTTTTCATTGCTAATGCTTGCAGTTTCAGTTTCAGTTATGGTCTTCAGGGCATCATGTCGTTATCAGGAATCGCTCAATGTTGTGCACCCACTAATAATATTCCTACTAGAAAGCAAATAGGTATGACAAACTAAGCCTGGATTTTTATTTATGGTTTGTTGTTGTTATACATTACTTTATGAACCATGCGATTACAGACGTGGCATTTGCAAGCCCTGCCTTGCGATTTTCGTCATTCACAGCTAAGCAGTCTTCTAGGTTATCTTATGAAGTTAGTGTTGACAACGGTGGCTGCTCCTGCTTGTCAATTTCTGCGGCTTATGCCATGCCCCACTGTATTCAATTACGGATAACTGACTTAACAAAATCATATTCAACCTTCATCCTTTCTCAATCTAGATGAGATTAACTAGAATTAATTTGGTATCAAGTTAAGTGACTGAACAATTAAGGATGACGAAATTTCTTACACTTCTAAAGGAAGAATCGGGTACTTAATGTAAATCCAGCGGTGCAATTTCAACTTCATTAGCGTGGAAAGAAAATGACGCAGCATCTGATTTTGTCAAAACTTCATCCAAATCAGCACAGAACCGGCCATTTTTCCCTGCAGCAACCCAATCATAGTTTCGTATATGCTTCAAACAAATCCCTATACACACCAAAAGCAAAAGGCGATAATAATGGACCGCACTACCCTGCATTTCTGTACATTTCCCAGAAAATTATTTGTACCACAGATACTTGATTGATTCAGGTACAAATTTTTACTGCGGAAAATTTTATTACAGTATGAGCTCTGTAATATGCTAAACCAGGTTGTCGTCAAAACGAGAAATGAGTGGTTGGTAAATTGTGAAAATTTACTTCTTCTCTTCTTTCTTTTCTTCCTTCTTTTCTTCTTTCTTTTCCTCTTTCGTTCCTTCTTTTTTCTCTACTTTCTTCTCTTCTTTGGCTGGACCAACTGAGACTATCTCCACTTTCCCTACTTTCTTCAGCTTCTTTGCCACTGCCACTGTATCCATCGACCCTATTACTGTTAGCTTCTGATCTTTTAGATCTGCCGCTATTGAATCAACTCCTGAAAATTCAATCCTACTACTAATTATCAAAACATCCCACTTATAAGAACCCACAAAGGAAAACTATATGTGATCAAGTAACTTTATGCATGGCAGAGAAACAAGATTAACAGTAGACTGTGAAGGAAGGATGAGATCAAGAATAAAAAGGAAAAAGAAATATTGGATGATGGTGAAAGATCATAAAGATGGGTTGATTAATACCAAAAATATCAGCAGCAGCCTCTATGGCCTTCTGCTTGGTCTTGTCATCAGTCATGGTTAAGACCTTCAACACCACCTTCTGTAAGATTTAAGAAACAACAATTTATTTAACATTTTCAACGTAGCCGACACAAAATATGAAGCTATATGGAACGTATGTGTACATAGAAAGCGAAACAGAAGAAGGCTTACTACCTGAGCCATGTGAAGAGGAAGAGAAAATATTTAGTCAGGAGGAGTGTGAACGAAAGCAAGACAGAATGAAATGTATTTTTTTCTGGACTTGCTTTTCGGAGGCTTTTAAACATACATTTGGGGAATGGTCATAAATTAAAAAATAATATATAAATAATTAAATTTATTCTGACTTATTTTAAAAATATATTTAAAATAATATTTATTTTTAATTTATTTAATATATAAACGAAACCTTATATGTATTAAGAATTTTTTTAAAAAAGGTTGGGGTGCGAGTAGACATCATTGATGCCGTCAATTACGTATAAACACGTAGGTATACTACGTAATCAAATAATTTTTGTTTCTTATTATTCATTGTTAATTTTTATATTAAATTATATATTATTAATACGTATTAACAATTTAATAAGACGAGTAGATAACACAAGTAGTTGTATGATTTTGTGTGTGAGGTCATTCCTTGGTGGCCTCTACGAACTACAGGTGGGAGTGGTTCATGTCATACACGCAATATATGTGGCCAAATGCATTGCTCTTTTTGACAAGACAAAAAGTTTGCACTTTGCATGATGGACAGATTTTAGCCTCTTCATTGGTCCAACTTTTACTCTCTCTCCAAACTTTTGATGGTTCCCATGTTTTGTTATCAAAACCTCCGATGCCTAAACTTTACAATTTTTGTTTTATGACCAAAAAATGTTACAATTTTTTTAAATCATTTTATTTGCTCCTATCATGAAGCGGTCTCAAAAATTATTGATTAGAATATGATGAAAAAAAATTGATTAGAATACTAGTCATAATATATATAAATGTATAGATGTGAATTTTTTTAAAATTATTATATTTTTATTTATTTTTCATAATTACAAATATACCATTATTTTTTAATCATAATATATAAAAATATACGGATATGAGAATTTTTTTTTAAAACTATTATACTCTTATTTGTTTTCAATAATTATTAATGTACCATTATTTGTTTTTAATAATTACTCGCATATTTTAAAACCTATTAATATCTCTTTCTTGTACAATAATTTCTGTAATGTGCAATCTTTAGAGTTTTTAATAATTTTTAACCACTTTGTTTGTTAGTTTTTGCACCAAAGTGGGAACCATATATTACCAATTCCACATTCATTAAACTTCTCTAGCTGATTATGATTTTCTTTAACATACTCAAATTTTTTTTCACTTGTGATTTTCTTCAAATTGAATTTTTTTGGCATACTCATTTTTTTTCACTTGCAATTTTCTCCAAATTTCAAATTAATAATTTATATAATTTTGTAATTGGTTGAGAATTAGATGAGATATACAAATTTATTAATTATTGCAAACATATTTTAATAATTACTCATATTTATCCACGATTGAACTTCATTTCAAATTTGAAAACTTATTAATATCTTTATCAATTATATCTAGATTTTTTCTCTATTGAATTAAAAAAAAAAAGTGATAACGTTATTCACTAAATTGTTTATATATATATTCACCATGTAAATCTTCATTTTCTAAGTATGTATCCAATTGTTTATTTTTTTATAGTCTAATTTTACTTAGCACTTAGCATTTATTGAATTGTATTTTTACTTGCGGATTAATTAATGTTAGCTCCATTTCTCCCTTGTGTAATGTTTATGTCTCTCTCTGATGCTTTTATTGTAAGCTTCTCTCTCTGTCGGCCGGCCACCTCCAACGATCTCAACATATTTGATGACATGACATATTTAATAGTATAAATAGATAGGTGTTTGATTTTGGTCATTGGTCCACCAGTAGTTGGTATTCTTATAGAGAAATCTATATAGCATATCTCTTGTAATATGATATTTATAGTACCAATATTTTATTTCACATCTAAAACACATATTTGATTTATCAAAAAAATTAAGCATATTCTATTAAATTTTTTTATTACATAATTTTATTTTTTTCTTATTTTTAAGAAAATTCAATAAAGTACAATTCACGTAAATAAAAGCTAATAAATTATAAATGCATTGAGAAAACTTTGCAAATTAAAAGTGGTTGATTTTACTTCTAAGTCTCACTCATTGAACTTTCTAATTTCATAATTTGTTTGAATTTATAGGATAAATGAAATGTAATTAAACACGTGAATTCTGAACGGTTGGTAAAACAATACATATTAACATGAATAAGTTAATTATTCAAATTAATTTTTCTAAATTTATCACAAAAATAAAACAGAAAAACACTAATATAAATAGAATTTATTTATTTAGAGAGTCAATAGTTTCCATATTTATTTATTTTTGCTGCCTTTTGGGGTTTGGATGGATGGAGGATGGTGAGAATAAGATGAGTGGTTTTCTCAATGGTTTGACCACTAGAAATTAGTGTCCAACTTGGATTTCTTATTATTGTTTAACCTTTCAATTCCTTTTTCGAGATTCGTTTTATTCCCTTCAAAAACCAGAAACAGAGACCTTCTGCGTGGAGTATAAAATAAAATAAAATAAAATACGGAACTCGGTTAGCACTACAGAAGAAAACTCCGACGCCAACAAAATTTGACCGATCAGGGCCTACTCCAGTGGACCGAACCAAATGATTCAAGCTACTTCAATTTGGGCCTTGTTAGAACCAGGCCCATGAGTCCATGACCCTCAAAAATTATACGACCTGTCGTTTATGTTCAATCTTTCTAATTGTCATTTTACTCCAGAAAAAATATACCCCCTCTGTCTCACAAAAATATGCGACAATATTTTTTTCACACAGATTAAGAAAGTTAATTGAGTTATTAATTTTATTGGAGATTTTCAAAAATATCCTTATAACTATTCAATAGTAATTAACATAACAATTTACTATACATTTAAATAAGAATAATATAATGAAATATAACATAAATATTAACATTAAAAAAAATAAGTTTATATATTGAGACAAATATAAAAGAAAAGGTGACCTATTTTTATGATGGAGGGAGTATAAATTTTTGACATAAATGTGCAAAAAAATTGAAGCAAATTGAACATCACAGATAAAATTACAAAGAAAATTAAGACAATATCCTCTCAGAAAATGAACCAAAAAAAAAGTGTAGCAAACTTGGTTTACATAATAGAGCAAGCATGTGGATTGTCATCACTGAAAAGGGAAGCAACGGCCTCATCGGATGCAACAGCAACAGAATAAACCGACGGAGTATGGAAGAAAGTATGAACACCATTTGTGGCTACGTTCTTGCAAGATTCATAGTAATGGTTGACAATGTGAGTTGGGTATTTATAAAACGAAGCATAATGAGAGTAGTATCCTGGAAACGGCCATGGCTCTGCTGCTTTCCCTGCTCGTTTAATAGCCTTCAGCACCTTCTTTTCCTCCAAACCGTACCCTCTCACTGTTATCTTTTGCAACTCCATTTCTACTTCCACTTCATCAACTCCTGTGTCGTATTAAACATGATTCAAAGTGAATATATTATAAGTAACACTATGAGAGATTTAATATTGGAGAGTTTTTGATGGTGTGTCAAGAAAGGACTAACCTTTGAGCTTGAAAAGAGCTTTCTTTAACTTGGAAGCACAACCTTCACAATCCAGGTTTGGAACCCTCACTTCTAACATCATCTAGAAATGAACCAAAAGTTATAATGCGAATGACATGGTGAATCAACATTATATTGTCAGTGCAGGAGAGAAAGATGGAGAGACTTACAGACATGGTTACACCAGCTTGAAATTACAAAAACAGCAGTGATATGGTGACTTTCAGATTTGGGTCAAGTGGTCAAGTTAAGATGAATGAGAGTCTGTGTTTTAAAGCAGAGACGAGGGCCAGGGAAGGCGATTTGTAGGAAAAAAGGCTGAGAGAAACTAACAAAGCGTTGGGTTTTGAAATAAGAAAGCGAGTCACGCGTGGATTTGGAAAGCGTGAGCCTTTATGCCCACTCCAAAGCTCATCATCTCTCTCTCTGATTCGAGCAACAATTGCCTAACTCACGCTTCTGTGAAATTATGGAGATTATTAACACTAAAACATTATTGCAGGCAAAGCCAGTTAATGTAGGACCTTGACACACTCATTTCCGGTTCTCGCTGTTGAAGTAATGTCTTTCAAGTTGCTAAGATGTTGGAAGTAGTGGTCATGAATGTTCAACATAACAAAGTGGCCAAGTTTAGTTATTTTTCATGTTTTTAGAAAACCATTTTCTTACTATATGCTAGGCTTAGTGGACATGTTTTTCTTATTTTTAAGTTAAGACCTCATGTATATAAATGCATCTTTTCAATGAATGAAGTATGCCACTTTCCATAACCCATATTATATCTTTTTATATCCAACAAAGTGGTATTAGAGCCTTTTTTTCTCAAAGGACCTATAACCTCATACATCCACCATATAACCTCCATTTCAGAGTATATCTCATAAACACCATAATCAATATAACCATATAACCACACAAGACTTTATTCAATGGAGTCGGATAAGACATTTTCTATGCCGCCACAATCATTTGATGGCAATAACTACCAAGCATGGACTGTCAAAATGATTGTCTATCTCGAGGCTTTCGATCTTTGGGAGGCTATAGAGGAAGACTATGACATACTGTCGCTGCCGACAAATCCAACGATGACTCAATTGAAGACTCATAAAGAGAGAAAGACTAGGAAGTCTAAAGCAAAAATGTGTTTGTTTTTTGTTGTTTCAAGCAATTTATTCACAATGATCATGAATTTGGATTCAGCAAAGGCTATATGGGACTACCTAAAAAAAGAGTATCAAGGCAACGAAAAAACAAAAGACATGCGAGCTCTCAACTTGATTAAGGAGTTTGAAATGCTAAAAATGAAGGACCCTGAGACTATCAAAGAATACTTTGAGAAACTTATAGGCATTGTAAACAAGGTAAGGTTGCTTGGTAATGACTTTTTTGATGAACGAGTTGTACAAAAAATTCTTGTAAGTTTACCTGAAAAATATGAGTCCAAGATTTCTTCACTAGAAGAATCTAAAGATTTGTCAAGCATATCCTTGGCAGAATTAGTGAATGTTTTGCAGGCTCAAGAACAAAGAAGACTGATAAGAGAAGAAGGAATTGTGGAGGGAGCTCTTCGTGCCGAATCAAAGATCCACAATAAGTTCAAAAAATATCCTACATGTTCATATTGTAAGAAGACCAATCATGCACACACCAAATGTTGGTGGAGACCTGAAGTCCAATGCGAAAAGTGTAACCAAATGGGACATATGAAAAAAGTTTTCACAACACAAAATCAAGATGCTAAAACAAACATAGCAACAAATCAATCTCAGGAAGAGGAATTATTTTGACTTAACAACTTTCAAAGTCAAGAAGGAGTGTTGAAGTAATGCCTTTCAAGTTGCTAAGATGTAAGAAGTAATGACCATGAATGTTCAACATGACAAAGTGGCCAAGTTTAGTTATTTTTCATGTTTTTAGAAAACCATGTTCTTCCTATATGCTAGACTTAGTGGACATGTTTTTCCTATTTTTAAGTTAAGACCTCATGTATACAAATGCATCTTTTCAATGAATGAAGTATGCCACTTTCCATAACTCATATCATATCTTTTTATATCCAACAATAGCCCTCAAATTCATGTCGTATGGTTCCTTAATGTAAGGAAATAAATAGTCGTTTCTTCCATTCCCACTTTATTTAAATAATCATCATAGTTGGCCAACCCTGAATTTGCTCTTATCCATTGGTCTTGTTTTATGGATCCTTTTAGCAATTTGCATTATCATGTGTATCAAGATTATCTCCAGAATGGAAAAGCTAATGAGACGCGCCTTGGAGGAGAGTAGTGAATGGGTTCCCGTTGATATATCCAAAGCTTCATATAGAACAGCAAAATTAAGCCAGCTTTACTGCTATCATCAGCTTTCACACAGCAAACGAATTCTCACAACATAAAACAGCATGTCTGAATCTGTATCCAACTTTTCACCCACAAAAAGAGAGTTGCTTTTATACTATTTTAATGAGTTCTCCTATCAAGGTAATGCCGTAATAGTGACAGAAGCTTAGAGCTGCACTCCCTAAATATGTATGGTCAAATACTCCAACTGTAGGTCCAACCAAATATTCCTCTGCCATGATGGTTGAAGCCTTGAGGATTAAAAATAGTCAAGTGGGGCTATTATTCAAATCACAAAATCTCAATGGTCCTGATTCGACGTCGTTATGATTCAACCTGTCACGGCTGTGATGACCAAGGACTAAAGATGTTTATTGACCAAAAAAAAAGGACTAAAGATGTTTAGGCCAAATTCCTTTTATAAGTTAAAAACAAGAGATTGATTTAATTGTTACCTTGCTGACTCTCAGAATTTAAAATATTTCGGCTTATAAGTTCAGAAATTTTGAGTACAAGTAATTTTTAATTCAAAATACTATCAAAATTATCCCAGTTCAGTGCTGAACCAACTTAATTTTAAGTGTCAACGGAACTCTTTAAAAAGCTTGCTCAGTTGCTGGCTTGAAACGAAATAGCTTGTTCATGACAACATATGCAGGAAGTTGTAGTGGGATGGGCAAGAGGGATATGTGGAAAACCTTATCATTCTCTACAGTCCCTTCAAGACCCTGATAATGAGTTCAGCAGGAAAGGAGAACAGAAAAGTATAATTATGCTGACAATTTAAACTTCAAAGCAGTTTGAAACAACGTTTGATTAACTTGTGAATGACTCACCCTACGCTTCATATTACATTATTCATCCAGTCAAAAAAAGAAAAGAAGATTAAATATAATCAATACAGAGAGCTAAGTGAGCTATCACAATTAAAAATCATGGAAGGGAGGATTTTATGATTATCTTTTCTCACTTTCGTTGCAAAGCATGTAACTAGCTTGTGATTTGTGAATGACCACTGTCGCCTAGAAAAGATGACCTGTCGTCTAGTTTGAATTATTGCAAAGCCCATTCTCGTCTATGGAGGTGGCCTTTCTATCGGAAGAAATGGGCCTTCTATTCCTACTGCTCGTTTCGTTCTAGACGAGGGCAAATCCCATATTGATGCAATTGTGAAGGCCAATTACATAAATATCCCCTTACAATCACAAATCAAGCAAAAAAGTCTCAATAAGTCTTTACAAAAGATTTTCAATGGTTTTTAAGGGTCTTCACTAGAAGTTTCTACTAGAAGTTTTCAGAGTCTCCATTAGTCTTTATGTGTCTCCACTAAATATATTCAAAGTCTTCAGGGGTCTTCAAGAGTCTCTACTAGTCTCCAAGGGTCTCCATCGTTATCGCTGCCCAATCAAAACATAAAAACAACCCAATCAATGCACCACCACAAAAAATCTCACATAATACATCAAAACTTTGTCATTATAAGCACAAATAAAAAAATAAAATTTCAAATTAAAAAAAAAAAGAAGAAAACAATCAAACAATATACAACCACTTTAGATCCGCGAACCGAGTCGAGAAGATCTTCAATTCTAGAGTATTTCTTGATTCTAAATCGTGGCATGATTTGATAAGGAGAGAGAGGAAGAGATGAGATGGCGGCTAGGGTTTGTTGAGGAGGGAGAGGAAGAAAGAAGGAAGTAGAAGAGAATTGCAAAGTGATAGAGAGGCATATGAGAGAGAAAAGAGCATAGAGAGTGGAGAGGGTGGTAGAGAGAAAAAGAGACAATCTAAAATATGGGGGTGAGATGAGATTTTGATGTTATATATTATGGCATTATTGAGATTTTGTTTTAAAATTATGGTATTTACACAACTAAGTTTGGTATTCTAATATTATAAGAAATACTAAACTAGTATTTCTATTTGTACAAATCTATTATTTAATGAAGGCATACAACATAATTAACTCTATATACTCTCCTTAGAGTCAAAAATTTTGAATTACGTTGTTAACTTTTCATATTTTGACAATTTTTTCAAAATGGCATGCCCTATTGAACCAAAGTTTTGAAAATTATAAGAGCTACGATACAAATTTTAAAAATTACATTTTAGGACATAGTTTGAATACTCTTTATACTTGTTTATAGTTGTTTATATTTGTTTACACAAATGTAAACAAATATAAACAAGTATAAATAACTGTAAACAAATATAAATAAAAATCTGTAAATTTAAAAAATATATCCGTAAATCTGATAATTATAATTGTACGGACAAAAATACTATAATGTGTATTTGTAATAAACATACCCAGTTCATACGGAGAAAATTTTTCAAAATTTTTGTGGTGTGTGGCGTAATTATCACCAGCAGTGATTGTGATACACTATGGTGGTCGGACAATTTGATGTTTATACCAAATTAAAATACTGATTTTGATTTTTTCCATGCACCAAACAAATTTTGACCAATAGAAACAAGCTTGAAACTTGTTGTAAAACTACAATATTTTTAATTGATTGAGAAATTGACCAAGAATTTGAGATATTTTCGTAAAAAAATGATTTTTTGCCAAAAAGATAAATTCCAAGTGAGAAAAAAATTTGATGTTTCAGAATGTATCTAGATATATAAATATGCATCCAAATGTATCCAAATCACAATTTTTTTATATGAAATTCGATTTAATTAATTTTTGATATAATATTTTCTTAAAATTAAATGCCTCCGAATTACAATTTTTGATATTTTTAAATTTCAATTTTATATGATTTTTTATAATATCTAAATATATCCAAATGTATCCAATTTTATTTTTAATATAATTTTTATAATATCTAAATGTATCCAAATGTATTCCAATATATCCAATTTTATTTTTAATATAAATTTTTATAATATCTAAATACTTTCAAATATCTCCAAATGTATTCAAATTTCAATTTTTATATAATTTTTAGTCTCTAAATGTATCCGAATGTATTCACAAGTCACCAAAATGTATCCACTCTTGTACAAAATCTATATAATTCAAAAAATCTCCAAACTCACTAAAATCAACCTACACAAGCCTTCTCATTTAATTCAATTTTTTTAATAAACCTACAAAAATAAATCACTTAAACAAAAAAGAGAAACTTAAAATAATTTTAAATGTAGGGACATTTTAATAAATAAATAGAAAATGAACTGCTAGGGTTTCTTAACCTACAAAAATAAATCACTTAAACAAAACCATTGTCGTTGTCGTCGGTGCCCAGTCGTTGTCGTCCTTCCACCGCCACTCCCATTTCTACAAGCCGACGAGGAGACCGAATCTCGAGCGAGAAAGAGCAGACGATCGAGGTCGAAGACGTCTATCGGATCATAACCTGTCGGCGTCACGTTACTGTAGAGATCGAGGCTTCAACCAGATTAGCATTTCTGTTGGTAGAGGCAGAGAAACATAGGAGAGAGACGAGAGAGGAGAGAGAGAAACAGTGAGATAGAGGCAAAGAAAGGAGAAGAGGAGACGGCGGATGAAAACAGTGCCGACAGAGGAGAGGGGGAGGTCTCGGCAAAGGTGAGTGGAGAGGAGAGAGGCAAGAGAGAAAGATGAGGAGAGAGTGAGGAGAAAGAGTGAGATGAGAGAGAAAAAATTGAAAAAATGAAGAAAAAAATATTTTTATATGACTAATTGTGGTATTTTTCAACAAAAAATTAAAAATATGTTATTTGAGCAACTGAACATTAAAAATTTTTCATTTTAACATGTTTGAAACTTTGTCTTGACAAATGCAAATGTTAATTTGAACAAACCACATAATTAGCACTATGGTGGTCTTCAATTGAGAGAGGCCCACGGCCATTAGATGCCGTGCCAAGAAAACAAATCCATGTACCATTTTGGACCTATGTCTCCCAACTACCCAAGCTACAAAATTTAAAAGCGAACGGTACAGATTTTATCATTTACAATATGTCCGTTGGATCCATGAAGACCTACGCCCCTGGGCCCGCACTGGGATCACCAGGGGCATGGTGGCGAGAGCCAAACGGACAGCGAACTTCAAGTTGGTGATCGTGAACGGCAGAGCTTACGTGGAGAAGTATCAACGAGCGTTTCAAACCAGAGATGTATTTACTCTGTGGGGAATTCGTCAGTTACTCCGGAGGTATCCGGGAAAAGTACCGGACTTGGAGCTCATGTTTGACTGCGTTGACTGGCCGGTCGTGAAATCTAGCCAGTACAGTGGGCCCAATGCTCCGGCCCCACCCCCTCTGTTCCTGTACTGCGCAGACGACGACACCATTGACATTGTTTTCCCTGATTGGTCCGTCTGGGGATGGTGAGAGAGCTTATGACTTGTTTTCGCTTTGTTCCTGTTTAACTAGGGTTTATTGTGGAAAGAGGATGCATGATTGTGGTTTGTGTGTAGGGCTGAGATCAATATAAAGCCATGGGAGCAGTTGCTGAATGACTTGAAAGAAGGGAACAAGCGGATAAGGTGGATGCAAAGGGAGCCTTATGCTTATTGAAAGGGCAATCCTGCTTTTGCCGTTACAAGGCAACAACTAATGGAATGTAATGTCTCAGAAAATCAGGACTGGAATGCTGGTGTATATGCCCAGGTATGGGGATGAAATTCGTTGAAGCATTAATGTGCATTGTAGATGGTCCGAATTATTAGAATTCTGAAACTATTTTCTTGTCTTTGTTTGCAGGATTGGATGCGAGAATCGCAACGAGGTTACAAGCAATCTGACTTGGCAAGCCAATGCAATTACAGGTTGAATTATTTTCCAGCTATCTAAAATTTTTTCTTTGCTTCTTGGTGCTTTTTTTTACAGGATATGCTCTTGTATCTGTTGTTTGTGTCTTAGCATTGCTAATTTTGTGCAGTTATAAAATCTATATTGAAGGATCTGCTTGGTCAGTCAGCGAAAAATACATTCTAGCCTGTGATTCTGTACCATTGCTTGTAAAACCTCGTTACTATGACTTCTTCAAGAGAAGTTTGGTACCAATTCATCACTATTGGCCTATAAAAGAGGATGATAAGTGCAGGTCTATTAAATTTGCAGTTGACTAGGGTAATAGCCACAAGCAAAAGGTAAACATGCTGAATTTACCTAAATGTTTTGAACATATGAATTATTTAGCAAGGCATAATCTCTATGAACCATAGAAATATTAACTTAGGATGTGCCTTTCAGGATATATAGTTCCAGCAATCTACTGTAAAGTTATTATTGATTTGTTTTGGGTGCTTGTTGGCATAAGAATTCAATGTTAACAAAATTAATATAATGGCTGCTTGGAATTTCATGCCTTTGCGATTACATATATGTTCTTAGTCAGTTATTCTCTGTGGTTTTGGCAGGCGCAAGCCATTGGGAAAGCAGCAAGTGAATTCATCCAAGAGGATTTGAAGATGGACTACGTATACGATTACATGTTTCATCTCTTGAACGAGTATGCAAAGTTATTGACTTTCAAGCCTGTTATGCCTTGCAATGCTGTTGAATTATGCTCAGAGGCCATGGCATGCTCTGCGGGTGGATTAGAGAGGAAGTTCATGATGGAATCCATGGTAAAAAGCCCTGCAGATGCAGGACCATGCACCATGTCTCCTCCATATGATCCTCCCACTCTTAGCTCCATTTTCAGGAGAAAAGAAAATTCAATAAAACAAGTTGAATTATGGGAGAAAAATTACTGGGACAATCAAAATAAGACGCCATAGTCATTAGATATGCACACGAAGTTCTCTGTTGTATTGTTATTCTATATAGGTAGATGGAGAATATGCATAGTCTTGAATCATACAAATTTTTTTTATATATATTAATGATTACAGTATCCCTTATTGGATTAATTATTTTGGCATAATTGCTTCTTTTCTGAATAGATCTTTTATTTTAAGATGATGTTTAGCTTCTGAATGTCATCAATTAATCTTTAATTTAGTTACCATTTGGCACAGTCTCTAATTAATTTTTATCACAGCATTGTGCCATTTGGCCAATTTTCTACCAAGCAAAACCTGCCTTCAAAAACTAGCTCCTCTGTAACATCTGTTTTTGAATATGAAGAAAACCTCTAAGAGCGATAACCACTGATACAGCTGTGAATAAATTCCGTAGCTTTGTTTTCTAGCAGAACAATCTTAGCTGCAATTGCAGGAAATTCAAAGCAAAGGAAGCGTTTCAAAACCTCGCTGCCTCCAAACGACGTCGTCGCCGTCATGATTGTCAGAAGATTAACAACACCACGGCAATGAGGGAGAACGGATCTGGAGTTTCTGGTCATCTAACTGAAACGATCTTCCACACATTTACAACGACACCTGCAAGATCCTTCATCGTATTCTGTTTCATCTCCTTCCTACTTGCTAGCGCGTTATTCTCCACTCCCCTCCTTAGTTCCAATGTAAGTATTAATTGACCAACTTTTTGTTTGTTAGTTTTAGAGCCAAGTAGCCAACTAACTGAACTCTGACAAAATCCACATTTAGTGTTTCTGGAAAAGTTGTACGGTGTCGTTTCACTGGCCCCTCCCTCGCTTGGTCCCACTCGTAATATTGGCGACATTTTTTTTGACACATTGTCGTTTGACCGATTAATTTTACTTATGATCACTAAATTTTATTATTCAGTTCAATTTAATCACTAAAGTAAAAAGTTATTCGGTCATTTAATTTTAATAAAAAATTTAGAACAATTACTCTTCTCTTTTCCATCAAGGGAGTTCATAAAAGCCAAACACATCATCAATTTTTTAATCAACGACATATCACACACAAAATAAAAATGTACATTATATTAAAAAAAACCCCACGAACACAATTGCCAACCTGAATGTTTCCACAACCAGTCACCTCACCACCACCCAAAGACAAACCAACCATACCCAATCACCACCACCACCACCATGTCCAAACCCACTACACCAGTAGTCACCACCACCACCGAAACCCATCACAACAGTCATCATTGACACCACCAACACTTGTCAACACCACTACCAAGCCTGAGCCAACCAACATCAGTCATCACCGGCAAGCCCGAACCACCCCAAATCAACCAATCGCAACCATCAACCCAATCTAATCCTACCAAACCATCATCTAACCGAATCAAAACCCAAAAGAACTTACTAATCATACTCTTATTTGAATGAAAATTACACAAAGTTCAATCATAAAAAACTCCATTATTTACTGAAAATAAAATTAATTAGTAATATTGGAAAATGAATTCTGCTTCTTAAATTTGAAGAGACACGAATCAAGATCAGATTAGAGCAATAATCAACATCGGAGCAATTCCAAAACAAACTGAAATTACGAAAAATGACATTTGTCTCTCTGAAAATTATTGAAACAAAGAGCAAGAGAAAAGGTAAAATCTGAACCAGGAACATCAATCAAGCGACAACAACATCAATCAAGCGACAACCCCCCGAATCGAAAGCGACCGTCGCCTCTTCTAATTTCAAAAAAGAAACCCATTTAACAGTCCCATTCTAATCTTCATCTCTTCGATTTCGAACAACCTAAGAGTCAAGAGCGCGTTGCGCTGTTCAGAGTCATTGAGCAACCAACCCGTTGCGGGTGTCCGACGAAGAAGACCGTTGCGCCACCGTAAGAACCGTGTCGTTGCACTCTTCGAAAGAACAATAGAAACTGAAAGTTTGAGGTTTCTTTGTGTGTGAAATGGGCCAGAAAAAAGTAGGAGCGAAATAAAGATGACAAACTCTTAGGATGAAGATGATGATTGAGCGAAAGAGAGAGAGAGAGACGTGAGTAAAGAGGGCGGCGGTATGAGAACATTTGAAGTGTTTAGGGTTTTTGAGTTGTCTGAAGAAGAGGAGTTGAGTTGGTTAGTTGGTTTAATAAGTGGGTTAGGGTCTAGGTTTGGGTTGACTTGGTTTGATGGGTGGGTTAGGATTTGGGTTGTTTGGTTTGAGTTGTTTGATGATGATGTGGATTTAAAAAAAAACATTATTTGCACGTTTTAAGCTGCTCACGCGTCTCAGTCAGCTGTAATTTATTAATAATAGTATTATTGTATAAAAAGCTAATGATTTTTGATTTTTATGAATTTTAATGATGAAAAATAAAAGTGTGATTTTTTAAATTTTTTATTAAAATTAAGTGATATTTTAAATAATTTTTTATTTTAATAATCGAACTAAAATAATAAAATCGAATAATTTTAGTTAAAATTAAACCTTGTTCGACTAATCTCTGCAGGCTATTACTGGTGCCTCGTCTCAGAAATCAGTTTTGACTGATAAAATCTCAAAAGAGCCCTGGGAAGAAAATCGAAATCCCTCTCAACTGCACTAGATTTAACGTCACTGGAACATGTTCCAAAAACTACCCGTCAAGTTCACCGGAAGATCTCTACCGTCCATCAAGGCCTACGTGTCCCGACTACTTCCGTTGGATCCACGAAGACTTACGGCCATGGGCACGCACAGGGATCACAAGGGACATGGTAGAGAGGGCAAAAACGACAGCGAATTTCAGACTAGTAATAGCGAAGGGGAAGGCCTACGTGGAAACATTCGTGAAAGCGTTTCAGACCAGAGATGTTTTGACACTTTGGGGAATCCTACAATTGTTACGGAGGTATCTAGGGAAGATCCCTGATTTGGAACTCTTGTTCGATTGCGTGGACTGGCCTGTGGTCAGGTCCGCAGATTATAGTGGGCCCAATTCAACGCCTCCTCCACCGTTGATCCGTTACTGCGGGGATGATAATACGTTAGACATTGTTTTCCCTGACAGGTCTTTCTGGGGATGGTAATTAACGCCGTTTTGGTTCGCGTTATCAATTTCTTTTTTTTAATGTTTATGAAGGTTTGTCCCGAAACTGAATTTGTAGGGCGAGATTAATATAAAGCCATGGGATCAACTGTTGAATGAGTTAAAGGAAGGCAATAAGAGGAGAAGATGGATGGAAAGGGAACCTTATGCTTACTGGAAGCGAAATCCGGATGTTGCTGAAACCAGGAAAGACCTCATTAAGTGTAATGTCTCTGAACATCAGGACTGGAATGCACGATTGTATGCTCAGGTATAACTGTTGACCTTTTTCATTTTTGATTGAAGGAAATCTTTTCTTGACTTGTGTAATTAACATGCACGTTAATCACAATTTTTTTACAGAACTGGGCTCTAGAATCACAGCAAGGATATAAACAATCAAACTTAGCGAGTCAATGCACTCACAGGTAAAACGTTATTCTTCTCTGTAGTCCACCATTTTGTGAGTGACTAATTTAATTTTACTGACTATTTGTGTAAAATTGAACAAATCTTAACAGGTATAAGATATATATTGAAGGATCAGCATGGGCAGTCAGTGAAAAGTATATTCTAGCTTGCGACTCAGTTACTCTAATTGTAAAACCGCACTACTATGATTTTTTCACAAGAGGTTTGATGCCATTTCATCATTACTGGCCAATAAAGGAAGACAACAAGTGCAAGTCTATTAAGTTTGCTGTTGAGTGGGGGTAACACCCACAAGCGAAAGGTGATTTGTCAAAGGCAATTAATCTTGTTCAAAGGTTTACTCATGGTTTCATAATATTGAAATTGACTTCTTCCATTAATTTGTCAGGCTCAGCTTATTGGGAAGGCAGCCAGTGAATTCCTCCAAGAGGAGTTGAAGATGAGATATGTGTATGACTATATGTTTCATGTATTTAAAGAGTATGCTAAACTGTTGAGTTTTAAGCCAGTGATACCTCCAAATGCAAGGGAATTATGTTCAGAGACAATGGCTTGCCAAGCTCAGGGATTCGAGAAGACGTTCATGATGGATTCATTGGTGAAGGGTCCTGCTGAGTCCAG
>CAODLS011547364.1:0-11494 GCA_948243855.1 Flueggea neowawraea
GAGCAGACAAGAAAAGTGCGTGCACAAAAACCAATTATTGCAACCACACAGTTTGACCAGTGATGTTTATACCGAACCGAACAAGCAAGTATAAAGTTTCAGAGTTCACCAAAGATGGTAGAAGTCGTCGGATGAAAAAATGTCTAGTAAGCTCAATTACAATAATCCATATATGAACCTTGCCGTAGGAATTATTCTGGCAGCCGTGTACCTTATTACGTCCAAAATGGTTAATTTCCAGCTTACAAAGAAAATTGCACCTTATTAAGCATCACTACAATAATATCAAGGTCAAGTAAATTGATAGTAGCATCATTAGACAAATAATGAAGAAATTATCGTCTCCATCTCAGAAACTATTAATTTCAGGCCCATCATACTTCGTAATTCAATGAGTTAATACATGAACAAGCCAAGTTACATATCCTAACAAGTGTTGTTGCATCACAAATTTTCTGCAGCAAAATTCTACTGATGAACAAAACCATCAAACAACTGAAAATATGGAATGAAAATGCATGGCAATTGATGAACTAGTGCAAGCAAGTCAGGATTTAATTTGGGGTATGAAAAATGTACCAGAGAACAAAGAAAGAGGAGAGAGACTTGTTGAGTAAAGAAGTGGAAGAATGGAATATTTTTTGGTTCAGTTGGGATAAGGACTTTGATTTAGTTGACTAGGTTTGTCCTAAGTCGTTGCACTAATATCCCACGATATAACAGAGCGATTTGTTGGAAGCTTCGTCGGTTTCCTTTTTTCTTAAAATAGTCATTTGTTTTGATGCTTTGTCTCTTCTTCTTTTATCTAGTTAAACAATCTCCATTCTTATTTTTGTAGAATGACAGATGGAAAAAATGACATCTTTTTTGTTACTTGCTACAGTTCTTTAACCATTTGATTTTCTTATTTAACCAATCTTCCTCCTCGATTGTTCTCATCTATATCTATATCTATACTAAAATTTGATTCGAAGAACTACTCAGGAGAAAAATAAAATAAAACAGAACGAGTTCAGTGGGAGATTCGGAGGATGATTTTGGACTTTGATTCCGAGCTCGATACGGTAAGAATTCGGCTAGACGTTCTAAACATATAATATTTTTAATTGTAATTTGCATAATTTTGAAATTGGATTTTTAGTTGATTGGGATCATAGAAGTTGAAAAGTTAAGTTCAATCTTTTGTTGAGTTCGGTAGTAACGAGAAACGACTGAAGGATCCGCAATACAAATTTTATTTGAATAACACATCAAGTGTTTAATTGATGGCCTTAGTTTGTTTGGGAAAAATATTATATTATATTCTTTTAAAACTCAATTTTGCATTATGAATCAGATGTTAGAGGCTTAATTGTACTCTGTATCCGTATTTGATATCTTAATTGTACTGTGAGAATTTTCAGCTTGGAAGATAGAGACGAAGGCGTTGAGGATACTTTATTTCTTTATCCTTTGACAGTTTTATTATGTTATTGTTTGCTAATTTCAACATGTGGAGTTGATTTAGCTAGAGTTTCAAAATCAGCTGCAAATCTTCCTCGGATCAATATCTGGTATGTTTGCTTCCTTATTAAGTAATGATATTTACCATGTGACGCAAAAACAAGTCTTCATCTTTATTCAGTTCTTCGGTTATAATACAATTGCTATAGAAAATAGCACTCTGGAAATCTTCCTCTGATCACTATCTGGTTTCCTTTCTTTTCATGTTTATTCAGTTATTGAGTTATATTTCTCATTGGAATGTTTGCTTTCTTATTAAGTAATGATATTTATCATGTTACGCCAAAAAAGGCCTTCATCTTAATTCAGTTCTTGAGTTATAATACAATTGCTGTAATCAATAACACTGCTTTTTTTCCTTCCATTGTTTTGCAAATTTTATTGGTTCTTTCTTTCTTTTTTGTCTTTAACAAAATCGATTACCAATTAATTTAGCTCGAGTTTACTCTGCTGCAGATACAATTGTTGTAAGCAACACGAGACCTGAATGATTTTAGTCAATCATTTGTTCTCATTAGTATTAACACTCTAAATCTGTGTTTCAGATGATTTTGGTTCTATTAGAGACTACGATCATTGACTAAAATCATGTCTTGCTTATATGAATTCAAAAGTTTATGTCATAAACAGGTTAAAATATGTGCTCTTGGTTGGAAATGGATTGAAATAGTTATTGCATATAAATATAATCTATTTTAATAACCAGAAGATATGCAAAAGAAAAACAAGGAAGATGATATTGTTCAAACGAGCCCCTTTAAATCCTTGCTTCAATTTAGCATTTAATTGGTATAAGGAATAAGATAGATGATATATTTTCATTCTAATCTATTTGCAACTATATTTTAAAGGAATCAATAATTATGCGTCGTATAATTTGTGTACATATTGTAGTTGTGTACTATCTGCATGCTTTGATTTGAGGGATTTTTTCCTTTGTGTTTGTAAATAATTTTTTGTGTCATTTGTGCTTGAGTAGACCCAACTTTAATATATGACAATCTTAAAATTTTTCTTACCTCACAATTTAAGGTATTGAACTGGTCTTTTTAAGAGAGCTAAGATTAACTCAGTATTGGATTGGCATCATTCCAATTTACGCTAAGGCACAGGTGTGTCATTGTTAATTTGATAGCGATATTCGTGTAAGCGCCAAAGCATAATTGTTTAGTTCTGTTTTGCAGCACTCATGTTACTCTTGTTGACTCAAAGGATGGAAAGATTACATCAGAGAGTAGAGAAATTATCATTGTTGACTCAAAGTAAGGGTGACAAAAATACACATCCTTTTTTTTGCTTCATTGTGTCTTCCAATAAAAAAAACTATTTTTTAAAAAAATTATCATTCAAAAAAATTAATCCACATTCATATTGACTAACATCTTCTTTCCCATTTATGAAAACAAACAGGTTTGAAAATGACTCCTATGATGTTATGGAATGATTGGACTAGGAATCAGTAGTGCATCACGACATTCCAACTAGGTTGGCACCCTGTTAATACCATCTTCACACTTCTGTGCTCCATCATATTATTAAATAGAAATCAAAATAGTTCAGTACAAAGCAATATAATGATGGAGGCTATAATACCCCGTTCGTTTTTGGCCTATCTTCTGTAGCATTTCGACCAATTCTGATTTGTTTCATTCAATTTTGATTCTATCATTTGGTGTTTGAAGATATTGGTGAGGTTAATTTGTCAATGTTTTTGGTGTTTAGTTGGTCTTGGTTTAATCTTGAGTGATTGGAGTGTTGAGTTGATGATTAATGATTTTATGAGGAGTTACTTGAGCAAGCATAAATGTGTTACTCGAGTAAAGTGGACCATGGATTAGTCGAGTAAGCCATTCGGTTACTCGAGTAAGCCGTATCTCCAGATGAACATATGGGAAAATCTTACTCGAGTAAGAGGAGGTGTCATTTGAGTAAGAGGTGTGTCACTTGAGTAAAGAGTTAGTGTCACTCGAGTAAGAGCACGCTTGGGCAAAAAGTTTACATATACCCCTACCCTACTCTCTTAACTCTCACTCAACTTTCTCACTCTAAGACACTCCAAACCCGTCCATACTTCACTTCCATTCCTTCTCCGTGGTTCTACATCATCTTTGAAGTAAGATTAAGCTTCCAACCATTGCATTTCTTCATTTTTGCAATATTGTCCATGCTAAGGTTTGATTTAAATGCTCATAGGTTTGGATGAGTGTTGTTTTTGTTACAATAGTTGTTTGGGGTTGTTAGATCATGCCATTGGGAGTCTAGAAACACCTAGAGATATCGTTAAATAATAAGAATTGAGGATGTTCATAAATGGGTTTGAATCAATTCCGTTTTGGTTAATTTTGGGTGATTTCAAGTTGTTTTGATGGATTGGACCTTAGATCCGTGTTCAAGAGGTTGATTAGAGTCAATGTGGGTGATTGGTTGCAATTTCTATCAGCGAAATCAAGATTTGTTGAGTTTTAGAAATTATGGGAAATGGATTACTCTAGTAAGCCACTAGGTTACTCGAGTAAGCTAGAGTTGGATTACTTGAGTAAGCCATCAGGCTACTTGAGTGAACTAGTGCATGGATTACTCGAGTGAAGCCTTTCCTTTGCTCGAATAAGCTATGGTCCAGAGGGACCAAGAGGGACCAAAGATGTAATTTTTGGTATTTTACAAATTTAAAGTGTTAGAAGTCTAATTTGAGGATTTTGACTTTTTGGAGGACCTAATTGTAATTCTTGAGGATTAAAGTGTAATTTTACAAAAGTTCAGGGACCATATCATAATTTTACTTTGATTCTGATTTTGGGGCTAAGAGTGATAAATCTTCATTCGAAATGAGGATTTGAGTGTTGTTTGAGGATTCAAGTCTGCATTTGCATTACATGCATTTTTGGTACTGCCATATTACCGACATCATATCTTTGATTTTGCTTTGATAATTGTTTCAGCTTCATATCCGGGTCAGCGAGGTTAGCCAGCCACCAATGGTGCGTGACTGGGCCATTCAACTTGGATATCTAGGTGAGTGGAATAACAGCTTCAGACAAATAGACCGTGTCTTCTAAATCCTATATTTTTTTTGCTGTGTCCAGCTTTGGCATGTAATCTGGAATTACTAATGGATTGGAAATCCTAAAAATTGGACTTATGTGATATTTGAAAAATAAGAATCTTGTTTTGAAATAACTTTGTTTTTGAAGAAAATTTGTTTTGTTATCGAATTTGGCTTGTTTTTAAAATCTATTATATTTTCCATTTATATAAATATTTTGAAAATATTTATATTCTCTGGAATTTGATGTTTTGCTTTGTATTTATTTTGATAAAATGTACACTGCATATGGTGGGTTAAAATACATTTGGTGGTTTCTTTGATTTTCTGAAATCGATTATTGCATGATATGTTAGTGGTGCATCCACTAATATCTGTTTGATTTTGCATTTTAATTTTTTGTAAAAATTACTTATTTAATTATTCTGACTCGGGACGCCTTGTTACGGGGTACGTAACCTTTAGTATAGCAATGCATTGATAAATCCCAGCTAATAGGGATGTCGGTAGCCATGTGTTCCGGCCTAACAAATGATTTGTTAATGATTGGTCGCAGTGTCCACATATGAGTTATTTCTAGTGGCAGAGTTCACGAATGAGCTATTTCTAGTAGCGGAGTCCACGTATGATATTACCTTTGCTTTTGGTCTCAGGTCAGCTTGTTTTGATGTGTTACGTTTGTTTTGGGTATAATAATTTTGGTGAGTCTATATTATTGCTCATTTTCCCATAGTATATTGTATTGTAGTTTGATGGGGTATATCTTGCCAGGTGGACTGCAACGCTCGTGATTGTACTTAGATCAATATCTGTTTGTTACAGCCTTGAGACCATTAGGGTGAACGGAGTACTATTTAGAGCTCCTAAGATTGTCGGCTGTTAGCCTTTTTGAGTAAGGTACTATTGGGACTCCTAAGGTTGCTAGTTTGTTTTGATTTGATCCAGTCAATGCAGTTTTAATATTATGCAAGAATATGATCAGTGATTATCAGCTTTGTTTATCATCATCCAATATGATACATGCATTGCATGACTATTAGTTTTGATAAAGTATTTGTTTTTGGATTTAATGGTAAGTTTTTATGCAAACAAGAATAAATTATGTATGGTTTTCCATGAACGTATGTTTAGTGTTCTGCCCATTTTAAGAAAATGGATTTTTGTAATATATATATTTTTTATGCCTATCTATCTACTGTTTGCTTGATTGCGAATAATTTTGAAACGAATTTCAAAATTATTATTATGTATTCAACGTGTATACTTATATACACTTATATCTGCATTCACTATTTTCTAAATGTTTTTAAAACAATATTTGTGAAGCACGTATGAAGCGTTCTGAAGTGTTGTTTCCTCATTGGGTTCTCATCCCCTTTCTTTTCCTTCTATCTTTGATTTTCATCTTCCAGGTACACAACAATTCATTTTGGACTTCAATGAGACATCTTTAATTAGTGATGCCTTTTTGTTTGGGCTCTCTGCTTTGATGTTAGAGCTCCACACTAGGATATTTGTGGACGTTTTTATATTGTATACCCAATTGCTATTTAGTATGATTTTATTATTATTATGAAAACTTATGTTTTACTGAAGTTTGGATTTCTACTTATTTTATTTCATTAAACTTTGAAATGGTTTTAATATTGTTTGCAATGATTTAGTTTTAAGTTCTGTTATCTGAGACTTGTGCGAGATGAGCCGGGCTCTCATAGACGGTTCACCTCGTACACCGATAATGGTCCAGAAACGGGTCGTGATAGAGGCTACGTGAAATGATAGCTCTCCCTAAATGAGAAGTCATCACAAACAAATTGATTACAAAAGTCAGGAAAACTATGCTACCAATGCATGCCAGTAGTCTATGCCCCAAAATTTGCAAGGCTATCCGTCACCTTGTTCCCTTCTCTATATATGTGTGAAACCACCACTGTCATGGTCTCAAGTTGAGTGAGGCATTCAACCCATTCTATCCTGTATACATATGACACCTCCATAGATCTTGTCTTATAAAGATTAACCACAAACATAAAGTCACTCTCAAGCCAAATATTAGCCCAACCAAATTCAGTTGTTTTTTTGATAGTGAACATAGCAGCTTTAAGGTCAGAGATGAAGGAAAAATTCTCACATGTAAAAAAGGCAAAGGCGCCCTTACTGAAGCCTCATGGGTTACGAAAAATCCAGCCAGCACCAAAAGAACTCGGTGTTCCAAGAGCCAAACCGTCAGTGTTTACGTTAATCTAGTTAGCAGGCGGAGGTAGCCAAAGCACTGCAATAATGTTGGACGCTTTCTAGGGAAGTCCAGTAATGCCAAGATTTTGGAAAGCACAACACCTCCTCCATTGTGCCATTTATGAACCCGACCTGAAAAACATCTACCTCCTTTATACATTTCCACATGGGCGCAACATGTGATAGACATTTATAGGCATACTGTTGAAAATAAACTCATTATGTGCCGTCTAAATCATCCATATGGCACTAACAATGGTAACATTCCAGAATGTTTTCATTTGCGAGCTCAACTGAATAGTCATAACTGTCAATATCAACGTCCTTAGATCACCATCACAATGAACCCTAACACCAAACAAAGAAGTAATAGTGTGCCAAATCTGCTTGCTAACTCGATAGTGCACAAAAAATGAGCTAAGTTTTCATAGTCATCCATACAAAAAGATCAAGAAGAAGGGAAGCTAATACCCTTCTTCCATAACCGATCCTCAGTGGGGAGATAACCTAGGAATGCTCTCCAGCCTAAAGTTGACTAAGAATGAGGTATAAACTTCTGTCAAAAGAACTTGGCCCAAGCCACAATGTCCCTATGCCTCTGTAGCAGTCTATAATAGCTTTTAACAGAAAATTGGCCCAATGTAGAACACTGCCATATGCACACATCCTTTCCCTCCTGCAAGAACTTCACACTCTCAACCTCCTGCCTAACCTCTGCATAGAAATAATTAGGTAGAGACCAAGATCCATTTGCCAGAAAAACTTTTTACTTTTTTTTTGTCAAGGGGCTCTGCTGCTGGAATGAAAAGACATGCTCAGCCACTATCGGTTGCAACCAAGTCCCTGTCTAGAAGTTCATTTAAGTGTCCTTAGTAATCAACCAACATGAGTGATCTCTCAAATACTCGTAAACCTTTTTAAAGGAGGGCCAAATAGAGGAATGAAAATAAGTCCTCTGAGGCAATCCTGAGGCCGTCAAGAAATGAGACTCTAACACAATCAAGGTCGGGGAAGACTTAAATAAAAACCACCATGCAATAGACCCCAACATCGCCTCATTCAGCAGGCTAAGATCTTTCAACTTGAGGCCTCCTTCTAAAATTGAAGCACAACAAATTGACCATGGAACCATTACCAGCTTATGAGAAGTAATAGAGCCCATCCAGATACAATTATGAATATGCCTATTAAGTTTAGACACCATCTACTTAGGCCACTTATAAACAACAAAAGAGTGATGCAAGGAGCTTTGAATAACAAATGAAACTAACATTATTCAACCAACCATAGACAAAGAAGATCCGTTCCAAGTACTGAACTTGATAATAAGTTTAACTGCTATAGGTTGCAGAACCTTTTTTTGTGGAGCACTAAAGAAAATAGGAACACCTAATAAATAAAATGAATCATGCCCTTCTGGATATTTTGCCCTGCCGTCATAGAAGATGCTCTCCTAGTTGTCATCGCCTCCCGAAAAAGACATTAGACTTCATCTAGTTAACCATTTTCCCAGACAAAGCTCCATACAAATCAAACATTTCAAAAATAGTGGACATATTCCTCACAGAGGACTTAGCAAATAGTATAACATCATCGACATAAAAAAGATGAGATACAAAATGTGCATCTCTAGCATAACTCATTGGCTGAATGTGATTTGCCTCAACCAACGTAGTGATATACTTGCTCAGGAAGTCCTGTGCAAGACAAAAAAGCAGTGGTGATAGTGGATCCCTTTGATGAACACCTTTGGAGTAACCAAAATACCCTTTAGTGTGTCCATTGATAAGGATTGATAACCGAGCTGTGGAGAAGAGTTCCAGAATAAAGTTTCAAAACTGTAGGGAGAAACCAAACAACTCCAAAACTGCAAACAGAAAATTCCAATCCACATTATCAAATGCCTTTCGAATATCTATCTTCAAATCCATATTGCCCCCAAAGCACTTTTTATCAAGCAAATTAATACCCTCCGATGCCAATGTGATACAATCTATAATTTTCTGTCCCCTAATAAAGCCAAACTGCTGCAGAGAAATAATCCGGGCCTCCACCACTGAGAGACGATCTGACCATACTTTTGTAATAATATTGGAGAAGAAGTTGCTCAAGACAGTTGGTCTATATTGATCAACTGTGATGGCCTCACTGACCTTTGGAATAAGAACCATCAGACTAGAATTCCAACCTGAAGTAAGTTGTCCACTAGTGAAAAATTGTTGGATAGCTTTGCATAGATCAGCCTGAATGACATCCCAAAATTCCTGAAAGAAAGCCCCAGTAAAATCGTCAGGTCCAAGTGCACTAATTTGATCCATACTGAAAATTGCCCTTCGAATTTTGTCACTTGTAGGGACTGCAACTAAGCCATGATTTTCCTTTGTACTGACCAAATTTGGAACAATCTATTTTACCAGTGATAAATTAGGAAGCCTAGCAGTAGGAGAACATAACAATTTACTAAAATAATCCACAGTGTACTCTGAAATAAGTCTGGGATCATCCACCAACTGATCCTGAATCTGCATATCAGAAATCTTAGCCAAAGGACGACGCAGGGAATGGACCCTATGAAAGAATGTAGTATTCCTGTAACCTAAGGCCAATTATGTATATAGGTACATTTCAAATGAAGACTACAAGAATAAGCACAATCCTAATACAACCAAACATAGAGGCAACAAATCAGTTACGTGACAACCATTTATCTAACCTTCTATTACTGAACTATATATAAAAATATATACTTGATCCTCATGTTCTCTTTGTTGGAATTCTTGACTAATTTTATGACACTCATAAGCATACATGGCAGCGGAAAAAACAAAAAACTTAAACCTTTAAAACCTAGGATTCCATCAAGGATCCATGCACATCAACATACACGATTAATGATAGCAATTTTACCTTAAGAATTGCTCCAATGGTTTGAGTTTATGGTAATGTTGGTGTAGCTTTTAGTACAAAACTCAAAACCCTTTCTCCCACGTTGCATTTGCCCGAACGTGACCAATGGTATCCACACAAACAAATTTGGTTCAATTGGTTAAGTGTACTAGCACCAAAAATCACTATTCTAGCTCTCACAAAATTCAGTTTCTCTCTTTGTAGTGACACTCACAAAATTCGGCAATGACCTTCAAAAGAGCATTAAAACTTCAGCCTAAAATATGCACACACATAAATAGATATATGTGAAACCCTACTTTAATTTTACTAGGTTTCTTCTTACTTGTCCTACAAGAATAAGAACTCTTTATCACACAAGAATAATGACTCTTAAAAAATAGGAGTGTGTACAATTTTTTCTAAAAAATAGGAGTATGTGCCAAATTTTGCCTAGGATTTATTAATGTTATTAGGCTTTTAATTAATGATACATTATCATTAAATAAATCACTCTCCTATTAATCTCATGGGTCAAAATTATGTCACACATAATAACATACCCAAACATGCTTAACCTTAATAATTAGTGATTTATATTAAAAGCCCATTACATTAATGAATTAAGTCTTATATCATATTTAAGACTTAAATCATCAAACCCGAATTATTACTGATTAATCAAATTAATCATTTTAATAATTTAGTTTCCAAAAGAGAGAATATTTGTGATTCGATCCAACTCGCTTTAGTGGTGTGCCTACTCGAAATTGACAATGGACCTTGTCCCAAAACTTAGGCCCAATGTCCATAAACATTATCTAGTAATACATTATGGCAATCCAAAATCGAGTGGATGTCGGTGATCTGAGTTAACCTTTCACAATTCTAATTTAGTCATTTAGTCTCACGATATCTAGATTAAGCGTAAGGCATGGATAAATGCCAACCTTATATTCCTTAATGTGTTTCTTGATCCCAAGTAGATTAATATACCAAATGACATTGATAAACCCTTTTATCAATTCATTTGAGTATGCATACATTCCATCAATCCTACTCATCAAGTGGCCTAAAGATATCACTCTTTATAAGAGGAACAAATTCGTCAATCTCACTATCACTCCTCTACAAGATTCATGACATATTCAATCATAGCATTTATAGTTACCCTGTTACGAATAATGTTTGACTAAGTTAAAACATGTGATTCCTCAAGTAGGAGTCGATGGTGAGTTTTGGTCAAAGGACCCAAATATCACCACTGCATGAAAGCTACTTGTGACAATGATCCATAAAGTACTTTCATAGCGAGCTAGTCCAATACATGTTCTTTAACACGTATCTATGTTCTAAGTGATGTATTGGATCCTTAATTAGTAAAACATGATTATCTACTTAGCAACATGCTAATCTTAATTCATTATCATTCCCATGATAATAATCAATTAGGGACATTTAGAATAGTATTTATTTTAACCTTAGGGTTTTACTATCAAGTCAAACTTGATGAAATAAGGAAGAATAAACTATTCATGAAGATTTTATCTTCATAAAACATATATTATAATATTTCATAGATATGAAATGAAATGCCTCTTTATTGAATGATAAATCAAATGACAATGTAGATAAATGATTGGACTAGGGCACCAAAACTAACAATCTCCCACTTGCACTAGTCCCAATCAGGAATAAACCTAATACCTAAAGACCTGATGTGTCTTTCATGTTTCGGTTCTGGGAGAGCTTTTGTCAAAGGATCCGCTACATTGTCATTAGTATCAACTCTGCATATTTTGACATCACCTCTCTTGATAATGTCTC
>CAODLS011547374.1:0-19602 GCA_948243855.1 Flueggea neowawraea
ATCAGAACCACTATTCACGGATAATTCATCCAATTAAATATGCACAGAAATAAGAAACAGGATGAAAAATGCCTCATACTATATATATCAAATATAAAGGGGTAAACAATGTGCTTGGGGCTAGGGCTTACACTAACAGAAATAACAAAAATTTTATCCTAGAATTCCACCAAGGATCCATGCATATCAACATAAACGATTAGGGTTAGCAATTTTTACCTTAAAATATTGCTCCAAAATTCGGCTATGATAGATTTGGCGTTGCTTTTAGTATTCGAAATCCAAATCTACTATCTTTCACGTTGCATTTGCGTGAACGCTTCTAAATGTATCCACACGAACAAACTATGTTGAATTGGCGACGTGTACTAGCACTAAGAATCACTATTCTAGCTCACAAAATGTTTCTCTCTATTTTGGGTGAATAAAATTCTGCCAGTCCTTTTTAATTGCTTGAAAAATTCCGCCACACTTTTATACATATATATATAGAGGTGTGTTGAAACCCTAGTTTAAGTGTACTAGGTTTCATTCTACTTGTCCTACAAGTATAAGAACTCCTTATCACATAAGAACAAGGGCTCCTAAAAAATAGGAGTGTACAAAATTTTTCTTACAATTTAGGAGTAAGGCCGAATTTCTAACTTAAGGCTCTTAATGTTATTGGGCTTTTAATTAATTGATACATTATCATTAAATAAATCACTCCCTTTATAATACATATGGGCCACATTATTATGTCACACATAAGAATAAGGCCAAGCATATTTATCCTAATAATAAGTGATTTATAATAAAAGCTCATTACATTAATGGATAATATCTCATATTATAAAATCCTAAATTTTTAGTGATTAATCAAATTAATCATCTCAATAATTTAATTACCATAAGAGAGGTGAACCAATTCAATTCATTCTTATGTGTGACCCAGTAGACCCACTCGAGAATGGCAATGGGCCTCGTCCAAAAACTTGGGCTCAAAGTCCGTAAGCGGTATCTAGTAATACATTATGGAAACCCATAATCGAGTGGAGTCGGTGATCCGAGTTTACCTTTCACAGTTTGATATTTAGTCCTTTTGTCTCATGATATCTAGATTAAGCATAAGATATGGTTACATGTCAACCTTATTTGCTTAATTGTGTTTCTTGATCCCAAGTAGATTCATATAACAAATGACATTGATAACCCTTTATCAATTCTTTCGATTATGCATACATTTCATCAATCCTACTCATCAAGTGTCCTAAAGATATCGCTTTTCATGAGAGGAACAAATTCGTCACTCTCACTATCACTCCTCTACAAGATTCATGACATATCCAATCATAGCTTTTATTGTCATCCTGTTACGAATAACGTTCGACTAAGGTAAAACATGTGATTTCTCAAGTAGGAGTCTATAATGAGTTTCAGTCAGATGACTCAAATATCACCACTGCATGAAAGCTACTTGTGACAATTATCCATGAAGTGCTTTCATAGCGGGTCAGTCCAATACATGTTCACTAACGTGTATCTATGTTCTAAGTGATATCTCATATCCATAATCAATAAAACGTGATTATTCACTTAGCAATGTACTAATATTAATTCATTATCATTTCCACAATAATAATCGATTAGGGACCTTTAGAGTAGTATTCATTTTACCTTAAGGTTTTACTATCAAGTCATACTTGATGACATAAGGAAGAATAAACTATTCATGGATGTTTTATCTTTATAAAACATATAACAATATTTCATAGATATGAAATGAAATGTCTCTTTATTAATTGATAAATCGAATGACAATGTACATAAATAATTGAACTAGAACACCAAAACTAACAAAAATAATGAGTGAAGAAATTGTGGATCCTAGTGAGAGGTTAGTGCATTAGGGAGAGATGGTTTGTTGTGTTAGGGGTTAGTGAATTACTGATGTGACAGTCTCATCAAGTCCAAAATAGGCTGATGTGGCAGAATCATTAGGGAATTAAGTAACTGAGACTCATAGTAAATAATTTTAGCAACAATTAAATAACAATAATAGTTACTTAATTTATCACAAAATTAAATAACCGATCAAAATTAAGTAATCGGTGGTCAAACTAAGTAACGACATTCAAAATTAAATAAGTTTCATAACTAAAACTAAGTAATCACCCATTAGAATTAAGTAATTAAGACTGAAATCAAGTAATTCGAATTTTGAAATAAACTCATTTTATGAGTCCTGGTTGTAGTATCATTCGGAGATGGGATGAAAAACAGCCACAGATTTCTTGCGGTCAAATCAGTCAAAAGTGAAGTGATTTATTCTAGAAAATGTGAAGCCAAATACGTACTAAGGCTGCTTGCAACTAAGGGTCCCTAAAGTCGTCCCGCGGGATGCATACTCAATATTTTTATTGTTATTTTATTAAAGTCCCTGATTCTTAGCCCCTCAGCTTTTTCATCCGTAACCTAGGTGCTACTTTAAGAATCCCGCAGGACGCCTACTCAGCTTTTCACTAAACACAATTTTATTTTAATCTCCTAACTTTTATCTACTATTTTATTTGATACTTTCTACCCCAAATTCATTAAAATAAAAATAGTTCATTCAAATAAAAACAATTCGTTAAAATAAAAATATTACATTAAAATAAAAAATACATTAAAATTAAAAATATATTAAAATAAAGTTCATAATTTTTATTTGAATGAACACTTCAACATCATTCCAAATAGATTGCTTGAAATTATCTTGATTTTTTTTTACTCCTCGTCATCAGAAGATGAGGAAATATTTGCAAGTACAAATTCTTCTATTGTTTTGTTTTTGTTGTTTGAAAAATAATCGAAAAAATCGTTGATATCTATTAAAAAATATTTGGAGAGAAATTTTAAGAGTTGAGAGAGTTTGAGGGAGATAAATGAGTGTTTAAAGTGAAGAAATGATAGAAAAAATATGTTTAAGGTGTATTTATAGAAAAATAGGTAAAACTAGCTTTTAGAGACCAGAATGACCATTTTTCTGCCCCTAACGATAATATTACCTTTGAAGTAAATCTAACAATTAGATCAATCAGATTTAACGGTCAAATTTAAATATATATATTTTAAAAAAATAAATAAATGTCAGACACGAGACCAATAAATCCCGTGCCTGACACATATAGTCCATCCTCCTATAAAAAGATGAGATACTAGACCGGAACACGTCTGAGGACTAAAAACGATAGTCCCATTTTTAGCTCTGTTACAACCCACCTAATGAGAGAGGCAACATTATGTTAAAATTGGCAGCTTTAATTTATAGAGTTTTTGATTGATCGATTGATCGATGGCTTTGCATTTTTTTTTGAAAAAGTGCAATTTGTCATCTCTCTCTCTGAAGTGATGATTTTTTTTCTCCAATGAGTTTGCAAGATACTCTGGTGGACTAATGATGTTGGTTTAAAAGAGCATGTTGCTGCTTTCCTTACTTTTATTACAATTATATATCATCACTTTAAGCAACTGAATTTTTTTCTATTTGGTCCTTTTTCCACCGTCCATAACACAACCCAATCAAAAGCTGCCACTTCATCCTAATTAGGTACTACTTTACTATTATTTACCCTTTTTACCCTTTTTTTGGGATTTTTTGGGCTTGATAATTGAAACCATCACAAGTTGGTAAAACCGGCTGCAGAGGATATTTCTCTTAAACCTCTAAACCCTAGTGAAAACTTTTGCCTTGTAGTTGTGGAGATTTCAAGGGTTAATTTTATTCGGAGACACTCATATTGGGTTCTTGTTCGCTACAGTCACTAAAATAGATAATAGAGAAATTACTTATATGGTTTTAGTAAATTAGATAATAGATTTTAGTACCAGATGATATGATTTATTTTGGTATATTGAATGAAGTAAAATTGTGTCGTAAAAAGTTAAAGAAAATGAGATGTCTTTTTTAAACTAAAAATATATGAATAGTAATATGCTAGATAAAAATATGGCACCGTTTTACATCTTTAAAATTGTAATAAACTCAATTCTAAAGAAATATATAAGTAAAATTTTATGAGGTCCCGTCCTTTTATATATATATATATATAAAAGTAAGATTAATATGTTTTTAGAGCTGAAATATATAGGTATATATACGAATTGAACATATACAAAATAGATAAAAATATACATTGCATATTATTATTCAAACATATTAAATTCTAAAACACGTAGTAATCTCATTTCTTACGATATAATTGACAAAATTTAAGGATGCACAATTTATCTTTAAATCTACTACAAATACCATTATAAAAAAAAACCACTAAGGTTTTTCTTTTCATCTTCTGCTGTTCTGCATAATGAATGCTTAGATATAACGTGAACTAGATAATTACCTAATATATAGCTTAACAATTTTCACTGTGCTCTTGAAATTATGACACCAAATGCCAAAGAACAAATCTTTTAACTTTCGGAAACATTGCCCACGTTTGATTAAAGAATGTAGGATCTCTGAATTGTTTAATTTTTGCACGAATATATGCAAAGAGGCTAGAATACTAAAGATTCCTTAACTCCCTTACAACACCAAGAAACTGATAATAGATATATATGTTCTATCAAGAATATGATACGAATCATTATGAGATGGAATTGAATACATGCTTTTTTCTTCTTTTTCTCTCTTTTCCTTTTTTTACTGCAAAAAAAAAAGAATTATATGCTTTTCTTTTCAACTAAAGCATAATCATATTACTACTAGCTAGGTTGTTTGTTTCTCATTCTTAGGACAATAGGACTAACATTATTTTCATAAGTACACCTTAACTAAGATCCTGATGTTCCCCTTTGTTAGTGACTTAAAAGTTCTCTCCATGTGAGATGCCCTTAATTAATTAGGGCTAAAAAAGTAAAAGAATAGAGCCCCATTTGTCTTTGCTACGACCTTTCAAAAGCTTAAAACTATAAAATTAGTGATTCTCAAGTTGTTTGGATCAATTTTTACCTCAATGGTCCTACGTGAAGTTTGATTGCTGGAACCTGAAAGGTTGATACATGGGTTTGTATCTTAGAAAAAAAACACTTTTTAAGAAGAGAAAAACTATTAATACTCTAATTTTGAATATATTTTTTAATTTTTGTGAAAAAAGCGATCTTACACCAACAAATGTATTGATCCGTTCTAATGGTGCTTGTGGCTTATTAGTACTATAGTTAGTTCCACCGTTGAGAGGTCGCATATTGTTCCCTTCTTAATAGGAGCAAATTAAAAAACCTATCAAAGAAAAAGGTATTGGTCCATATGCCAATCATAATTATAAAGAAGAAGAAACTTTTGGTAGGAAAAGAAAGTGTAAATATTTCGAGGACTTATATATAAAAATAACCTAACTTTTATATGTTGCATAAAAATGGTCAATTCTCTTAAAAACAATGTACTCTGACATTTTTATGTTATATCAAATTTAGTTGACAGCCCTTAGTTGTTTTTATATTTAGTATTTACTTGGCATGAGATATATTATTCTAAGTAGGCATGAATGCATACGTGGCATGCCACGTCTCAGATGACGTGTACACCTATTTATATCATTGGTTTAAATGGTATATATTGTATACCTTAATACAACATATTGTAATTGAGTAGAGCTACGTACCACATGGTATGGTATAGATAAGCCAATTTTAAAACACTCTAACATGGAGTATTATCATGCTTTAATCTACTAACCATATTATACAATACTTTAATGAATAATCTTACACATCAACGTGTAGAAAAATTGACACTTGAGTGTCGCACACTCTTCAATTTTTAAACTTCACAAAAACAAAATATGGTCAGGAAGTTCTGATCGCACAAAAACATTGGTTGGATAATTGCCGACCATTTTTTTTGTTAGTAAATGATCGTACAACAATTTTGCCAACCACATTTTGTTTTCATCAACAATTATGCCGATAGATCTTTTGTTCGTTGATAATTTGTTCTTTTCTTGTTGTGTCATGTATTAATATTTATCTCCATTTTTTACTTTTTAATATTTGTGTGGAGGCGAATTTGAAATTTTCATTTTGTTGCACCATACTCTTTTTGTTATAATCACTTAAAGACAGCTTTGGAGAACAAATACGAGTCTCCTTGATAGAGAAATGGAGAAGAATATACTATTAGTACCACCAAAGCAAAGTGTGAAGTGGGCATCTTCTTTTTGTTCTTCCAATCAATAATCGATACCTCAAAGTGCTCTAGCATGTTATGTGTATTTGTTAGCATTGATCCTAGCTAGGCTAGCAATTTCTTTCTCTGTCATTGTTGATCTTTGAAAGAATGTGCATATAAGAATCTAATGAGAATGATTTTGGCACTAGATCGATAAAAGGTTAAAAAGCAACAAAATGTCAAACCATTACTGCACAAATTAAAGACAAATTGAAAAAGAAAAAAAAAAGAAAAAGAAAAAGAAAGGGAAAGGTAGAAATTTTCATGTCTACTTATATGGTTGGTAGTTAAATGTTGTTGTCACATAGGTGAAGATGTGACATGCGAAGAGAATCTGCATCCACTATAACAGATAAGACCTAAGGGGCAGTTTCAACAACCGCCACAAAAGCACCCCATAGCAGCTGTCAAAACAGCCTCCGGCAACTGCCTCTACATTTGAAGAGGCGGTTTTCACAACCGCCCCATAAAATTGATTTTTATTTTCAGCTGCATACTTTGGGCGCTTCCAACCGTCCCAAAATGCCTCAACATTCTTTTTAATTTTAGTTATAATCGTTATCAACTAACATAAGCATTTATAACTTCTGCTAATGTTTACTCCATTCTTATAAATTTGATATAGAAGAGATGTAAATGGAACTAGGAAAAATATTGAATATATATATATATAAATGGCCAAACGCTACACATAGTATTTGAGGTAATCAAAGAAAATAAAAGTTTCTATCTATTTGCCTAGTTCCAACCTAATCTATAAGACAATTTTAATACATTTTGTGGCACAAAATAAATCTCTTCTCTTGTTTGGGAGTTGCTGATGATAAATTCTCTTTTGTGCTAAGGTGGTGGCTGCAGCCTTGAATACAAGCATGTCTATCCTAGACCTCTAGATCACTTTCACTTGCTTTTTGTATCCTTCTATCAACCAAAAGATCGTTTGTTCCTGTCACCGAATAAAGTTAAATTATATGAATTCGTAAGTCTTAGTAAATCTAAAACTAAAAGCTAAAAGAGACCAATGTAGTAGAAATTGAGTAGCAGTTAACTAAGACTGAAAATGAATGGGAAAAAATGCAACAAGCTCAACAATGGAAAGCAGAACTCAAATAGTCATTAAGTATTCAAATTATCTTTTAAAAATGCGGCTCATAAACCAGGAAAAAGGTATTACACACAAAAGAACATGGCACCTTTACGTAAGCACAATAATCAACCAGTACATATTCATTTAATTCAAAAATAATCACGTTCCATCATAAGACTCAACCAATTGACAAGAAACGAAAAGTACAACTTTGTACTAAATAGATCATGAAAGTCATAAACTTGAGCAAGACAGATCTTATAATGCAAATCAAGATTGCCAATTATCTAAGAAGCGTTTCAATGAAGTAAAAAGTTTTTGGCTTTGAAATCACTAGTCAATGGTGAAAGTAACCATAGCCTACAAAGAAGGCAACATTCACAGTTCACACCATGGCAGATCCATGAAAAAACCAAGAAGCATAGAAGCATGGTTCACTTTCCACAGGAAAATAAAAAAGCTAATAATGAGAAGTGAAGAATTCAAGAAAAATACCAGAGACTTGTGTACTTGTAAATGATTGTAAGACCTTCTCAAAACCCACCATTTGATAACCTGAAACGAAAAATGGAATGGATGGCAGAACCCCTGTTTCGTATTGAACGTCTGTGGCTTGAAAAAATCCAAGTCCTTACTGCATTACAGGTGATACATTGTAGACATAAACAAAGACAACATTACGTCTTTTCAGTCTTGACAATCAATCCAAAAGGTCGATAATCCTTAATTTTATCAAAATATCACTATACCACCGAATTTTGAATTTTCAGAAAAAGGAGGTCAATTATTATATTAGAAATTATATCCTCACAAGCACTAACATTAAACACCAATTGAAGCGTTCAGGACTGCCAAAAAGGATTGAAATGCAAACCATCATTGCATATCGTCCAACAACAGATTGCATGTCATGAAAACAACATATAAAAATAAATTTGTTTAATTCACAACTCTTGCTATGATTCAATTAAAAAACTCATTGATTGCATGTCATCGAAAGCAACAGATCAAGGAGAACAAATGGCAGAGAAATCGATGATGAGAGAGAGACTCACAGTTGGGAGTAGCGGAGTATAAACAAGACGATGAAAGGAAGAAAAAGAAAGAAGAAACTGCTAGTGTGGCATCTGGCTTGCCCTTGGTTATCTCTATCCTCAAGGAGGGGTGGCAATTCGGGTCGTATCGTGTCCAAACGGGTTGACTAATTTATAACCCGAACCTGTTTAACGCCAACTTGAACACAAAACAGATATTTAACTGGTTAACACGACACAACCCATTTATTGTTAACAAGTCACATGTCATGGGTTAATCCGTTTAACCTATTTAATATGATAAAACTTATTTAACATGTTTAACCTATTTATAATACACAAACAAATACACAATTAGCACTAAAATAACTTCAACTAAAATAATAAATAGATTTATAATATCCATTAACACAATAATATAAATAAAGGTAAGTCAAATACAAAATGACTAAAATTACAAAATTCATTAAAAAGTTAGAATTCTCAACATAAAATATTAGACAATTTTTTTAAATAAATTTCATTCTGCATAAAAATAACTATCATTTTTAATAATTTTCATATTTTCTTTTCTTACACTTGTATAATACTATATATATATATATATAAGAATAATAAATTAAATATTTTATAAAAGAAATTTTATTGTTTGGGTTTATAAGCGGGTCGTGCCGTAAACGGGTTAACTCATTTAACCGCGTTATATTAAACGAGTTAAATGGGTTGAACCTGTTTAAGTTCATTTTTTTGTGTCATAAATGAGTTCAACCCGTTTATGACCCGAACTTGTTTATGGCAAACTCAAATCCGTTTAACTTTATGTTGAATCATATCGTTTAAACAGGTTGTATCGAAAATTGCAAGCTCCGTCCTCAACGCCCTCCCTGCCTCTGGGCCTTGGGATTCAGGGTTTGAGATTTCAGCTTGGGCCTCGAAGAGAAAAGGACTGTCATCGACGAAAAGGAAGAGAACGATGGTAGAAGGGAATCAAGCGATGGTGGCGGATTCGAGAAAGTTGGACTAAAATAAAGTACGGCACTAAGGGGCGGTTTTACTCAGAACCACCGCTATGGATTTGTATGTAGACGTGGTTTGGTCTGACCGCCCCTAATTATCATGAATTCTTTGATCAGTATTTAGAACCGCCCCAGGAAACCGTCCTTTTTTTTGTGATCATTCAGTCTCATGTGTCAAATAATAATTTAGCAACTTGAATGAGGTGTTTAATTAATTGTGACCCTAAAAAGATAAAAATAAAAATAAATTCATGAAGTGTAAACACTTTGAAAATTATTGCGCAACCAAACCTTTATTTGATGAATTTGTTGGTATTTCATTTCGTTTCAGTTTTCACAAAAGATTGTGTCAATAAAATTGGAAGTTTAGGAATCTATAGTACCAGTTGCAGGGTTTAAGTAGTAATATATTTTCCAACTTAATAATTTTTAATAGATTTAATTTCTTTCGTTTGACTTTTAAAATCCATTTATAATCAATATATTTGTTATTTTTTTTATCAAATCACTTAGTATTTAGAAATCTTTAAATTCATATTTCGAGTCAAAAGCTCTTACTATGTACTTTTTGAATCTTTGTACCCAAGACTTGGAATCAAAATTTTTGGTTAAAAGAGGAGAAACATGGTTAGCACATATGTTAATTAATTACTAGACCATTATTTTATTAATTAGTTGAGAGAGAATTAACACGTTTAGACCAAAAATACGTATTATTAACCAATTAATTAATTAGTTGATTAATTTGTCCCCGTAAATTTTTTACTCTCTTCGTTCCAAAATAATAGTCTTTCAAGGTTTTGACACATGGATTAAGATAACATTTAATATGTCTAAGAGTTAAAATAAATTTACTCTTTTATCTTTTAATTGTTTGTAATGGTAAATGAAACTTGAAAAAAATATGTGAATCATGATGTATTTATGGATGGGCATTAATGAAAAATAATAATAAATACTTTCTTGAAGTTGTAGAAAGACAATTATTTTGGAAAAAGACTTTTCTGCAAACGAATATTATTTCAGAATGGAAGGTACACAATTACGTATAAAAACATGTCTTCACAATTTGCCATAGTGTGCATGAATAATTGCAAATAGCATTACAGATTAAACTATATGACTTACTTCAGTGGTGACCAATATAGTTAATTAGGAGGAGTTTCTAATCAATAAATTTAGTACTGTGAATTTAACATCAAGAAAAGAATCAAATGGTTGTTTTCATGTGAACATGTGAGGGGGGCCATTTAACTATAGGACTCACTTCAGTTGGTGACCCAAAGTCACCCAAAATTTGTAAGCGAGACAGACGCACGAACTTCCCATTAATTGAGGTTGATTTGTCTTTTGAGTCCTGTCAATGGTGATGCCTGATACAAGATTGCTACCTGATATTGCATGTAAAAGACACACAGTAATATTCTTGTAATTAATTCTCACTCTATATTAGACCAAAATTCGAACATGGAACCTCATAGCAAGGTCAATAAAGCATCTTATTGTTATCATTTGATTTTCAAATCTCTAAACTATTGCAGTAGAGGTGACTTTAATATTATCTTAAAATTGGTATGCGTCCATCTCAAACAATGTCCTTTAAGCGGAGGTTTCCTTTAATTAATTATAAACACATAGAGATTAATCTCACCTTGTAAACAATGTGGAATTCTTCACATTTAAGCCACTCATTTAAGTAAGTATGTTTTCAGTGAACGATTCTCAGTGTGTTTTTAGTGAACGATTCTTCCTCTATACTTCCTCTTCTGCTCATGAGGTTCCTAATAATTAATTGATTTTTTAAAATTATATAGCCATGCATGCATATATGATATTTGAAAGGAGTAACTATAGGTTGCCCGAGAGATATCTTCATTTCAAGAAAGCTAAATCGTTTGTTAATTTATTTTTTATATAGTACAATAATGGAAGCATGCTTAGTCTTACTTTATCATTGTACCATTCACCATCAAACATATATATATCCTTTCAACTAAGAAGTTTCCGTCTCAAATCACATTAATTTCATAGTAGTATCAAGCACGTGGTTGGAAATAATCCTTGATTTGCATGCATGTAAAATAGTAATATTAATATGTTCATAGTTTAAAGAGTTTAGGACTCGATTTTGGTAAAAGTCAATATAAAAAATAATTTTAATATTCAAAGAAATTAAGACTCATATGGGGAAAAATAGACCATAGAGACTTTGGAGTGGAATATTATTAGAGACTTAGCAGAATTTTATTTTTTTTTTCGTAGGCTTTCTCGGTGTATGTAAGGTATTGTTTTTATTCATGGTCTTTTTAGGTAGGGTATAGGACATTTTTATTTGTAATTGGCTTACATGCATAAGTTTTTCAATTTGAAACCTATATTGCGAGGACCACTTTTTATGCTCTAAATGAATAAAATTCCATGAAAAATCGACTTGTAAAAAAATATGGCAAACGTTTTTAGAATGCAAGTCTCTGTGATGTAGAGTCTCCATCACGGCATCACCATTACATTAATTCATGTATAATGAACAACAAACATGTGCAACAGGCGTTTGAAGGCACAAATTAACATCGAAATTCCACAAAAATATTTCAGTGAGAATATGACTTTTTTACATTGTCAAAATGTACCGGATGTAGAATGTATCAAAATTCAACATCTACCTTGTCTGAAAAATTGGGTCCATCCATGATGTGTAGTGGGTGAAACCCGAGTCTATTATTAGTAAGTACAACTAATTATTTATTCTAATTATTGATTAATTAGGAATGAGTATGCTAATGGTAGTAAGAGGAACCCATAAGCACCCACACATACTGAGTTATGTATAAGAAACCCTAAGGGGTTTACTAAGTGAGAATTTTAAAAAGAGAAAAACAGTCTTTCCTCTCCCTCGCTCATTGTCGTCGCCCCCTCTCTTTTGGGAAGAAGTTCTTCTTCTTCCATTGTTGATTCTTTGTGTGATCAATTTTTTGGTGGTTCTTGCGATGTAATTCAGTCGATCATTTCCGTCAATCTCACGACATGATTTGATCGTAAGGCTTGCTTCAATCGATCTTATCCATATTCATTTTCCGTTGCATTCTTGAGGTTAATTCTCCGTCCTTTTAAATTTTTCATTATTTATACTATTTAGTTGTGTAAATTCTTTCATACCTAAAAAACATGATAATGGAGGAAAACGACATGAATGAGACAAAGAAAAGCTAGCTAGGGTTGACAGATGATTCAGTGAATAATGGTGAAATGAGAGTAGGTATGTATGTTGGTGTCGTCACGTAATAAAATTTTGTTGTCTGCCATTTGTCTCAAATAACATTACGCACAAATCTAGCATATCTTTCGATGGTACAACGTACGATGTTAGGCAAAATTAAATTTTGTTGTCCATTTTTAGGAACATTAATCACTAGAAACTTTCCTCTCTATTTCCACTTATCTACTCATAACTTAGGGTCTTTGAAATTGTTATGCGGGACGTTTGTTCAGTGTTTTTATTGTTATTTTATTAAAGTTCACAGTTCCTAGTCTCTCAGTTTTTTCATCCGTAACCCACTACTTTAAGAGTCTCGCGGGACGCCTACTCAGCTTTCCACTAAACACATATATTTTAATCCGTTAGAGTAAATCTGACTGTTAGATCAAAATGATCCAACGGTCAGATTTTAATTTAAAAAAAATTGATTTGTCAGGCCAATGCCTGACAATGTAGCCAATCCTAGCCCCGTTGTGGACAGCTTTACTGCCTGGATGCAGCTAACTTAATTTGTGCCAAATATAATTTATGTTTTTAAAGATAATATGTTCTTTGATCTTTGACATAATAATTCATTCGATCAAAATAAGGAAAATCGAAAATGAATTACATATAATTAAGCTACAAGTGCAACTGGAAGAAAAAAAATTAAAGATACTAACATATAAAAAGATTGATATATATATGACGATTTAGTGTTGGAAATAAAACAAATGAGGTGATGTGTTTTAAGATCCTTTGAAATTTGTTGCATTAATATGGTTTTCCTGTTTGGAGGCCGATGAATAGTTTGGGAGACCATATTACTTTGTTCTGGCCCTGTCCATGCCACCTATAGTCTTCCTTTTCTTTTATTTTTTTTTTATTTTCACTCCAAAATTTATGGTTGTCCTTAGTTTTTCTGAGGATCTTACCTGATTCGAAATGAGAAAATTTGCGATTCTTAAACTCAATAATAAGGTCGAATATCATTTTTTAGTTATAGAAACTCTGTAGAAAAGGGAACGACTAAAGAGGTAGTGGCAATACCAGTCATAGAAAGGAGAAGTAGGGTTAAAATTAGACATGGTAAACTTAAAATTTACGAACTAACAAGAAATTGAAAATGTAGTCCATAGGTGTAAAGGATCTCTTGTGTATAAAAGCTAATGGTTATCCTCTTTTCCTAAAATACCTTTTGGCGCTCGAGTTAGGTGACCTTTTAAGTCCACTTATCAAATAGCATTCCTCAGCCTCAACCTTAAATATGCAGCTGAAGTACCTACCCCAGAGGGAATTTTAAGTGGAGCTGATCAAATAATTAAGTGATAGCGTGTGTTTTTAGCATGTTTGAAGTGTTTGTTTTGCATTAATTTACGTGTCAAATTTTTGTTATTCTTGTGTTTCATGCTGGTTTTATGTTTTCTTGTGTCTTAGGTGATGGACTGGTAATTTGGAGCGAAAGTCATTGAATTTGGCATGAAAAAGATAAAGGTTGGAATTGAAGTTGGATGAGACATGGGCATATCGTGTGACATGGAAAGCTGGACCGAGATAAAGCATGACCATGTCACAAGGGCATCTAATCTGGGCAGAACCTGAGGACTGACTGCTGATGTGAACCTCTTATTTTGGACAACTGAACTAGGCAAATTCACTTGGAGTTGAATGAGATTGAAGTCTCTTATGCATATTTTACCCTTGGACACTATTTTAGACATGTTTTAATTAATTTCGAACTCGTTGGGTTAGATATTGGTATTAGTATAAATACTCTTTATTTTTTGTATTTTCGGCTCTCTTTTGGAACTCTTAGCCAACTTTGTTATTCCTAGTTTTTTGCATTTTCCCTCAACGTAAATATCTTAACATTCTTCTAGTTGAGATACTTTCGAAGTTCAATACAAGTAAATTGTAAAAGTTTTGAACTTAATCGTTTTTGTGTTTTATGTGAGTATTTAATTCTTGTACTTAACCTATTCTTATTATTATTGTGTTAATTGTTCAATAGCATCTGATTGATTAATTAACATTAAAATATGTTGATAGTTAGGATTGTGAGCCTTTCTTATTAGTACTACCCTCAGTGGCAAATTAACATGTATGTTTGTGGGTGTGCATCATATCATGTTATGGAATTAAATAATTTAGTTTAAATGAATTATAGTATTTCCGATTTTACTGACTAAGATAGGATCTCTTTTGTTGTTTATTACTACTAATAGATTAAATCTTGTAGGGTATCAAAATGGAGTTGTTTATTGGTAAGGGAAGTAGTTTGTAGAGCGCCTTTGAACTACGACGAGATAAGTAGAGATTGGTTGCTTGATTGCATAACTGATAATTATAACCTATTTATTCGAATTGCTCAAAAGTCTATATTTAGTGACAACAATCGATTTATTAGATTGAATGGAAAAATACCTTGGCTAGGCTTTAATCATTATTGATTTTTTTATTTATTTACTACATTCTTACTATTTTTAGAATTGCGCTTAACTTCTTTACTTCCACATTTTCAGCATTTATTTCAATTTTTGAAATTTATTTCAATTAGTTTTTTTGCAAATAACATTTTTTTATTGACCTCTGTGGATCGACCTTGTTCACTGTTATACTCCTTTTATTTTTTTAGACAGGTTTTTGTTTGCTGGATTAATATTCCATCATTAAGCATCTAAAGACATCAGATTAATAAAAGAGTAAACCAATATTCAATTCATTATATAGAACAATTCAAGATACTAACCTCTTGAAGGCAACAGAATAAGTATGCATGCTAATTTTGCAAGTATTCCACAAACTTGTCATGTGGAGGATGCAAGACTGTTAGGCAGGATCCTGGTGGGAAGAAACGCCCTAAACCCTACTTTCTCTCCATAGAGGCGCAACTCTCTCCCTATTAAAGATCAAAAGAGGCATATTTTAGTGGTATCTAAATGTCTAACCTCCATTAGGATTTGACCTAACACTCTTATTTATAGAGGTTTATATGTAGACTCTTAAACTGAATAGGATTCTACTAATTCTTTTCCTATTAGAATTAGAATTCTTTTCCAAATAGAATTTTATTAAATAGAATCGGGACCATCCCATATCCTAATTGAATAGAATTCGATTCTAAACCCGTCATGGCATACCACTTTATTCAAAAACATCAAAACGTTAGGTTTGCTGTAAACATTTGTGATACTAGAGTTCCGATTTTTCCAGTGGCTAGATATTTAACAATCTTTATGCTATAAACTGTTCTCTCTAATATGCATCATTTTTATGTTTTTTTCTTATTGGACTGAGTTTTTAGTTTGTTTAAAGTGGCTGGGGCTGGAAATTATAAGAAGAGAGACTTGTATATATGTTTCATTGTATTGTTATTCAATTAATTAATTATAGTCCACTTCTAATATTAGAATCAGATTAGATGGTATCTTATAAGCAAACAGTTTTTTTTTCCTTGATCGGTTGATCCAATATAAACAAAGGGTTTGAAGTTCGCCTTCCATATTTAGACAAAAAAAAAATCTTGTCTTCTGTAGAATTTATATATATTGGAACATAATATGTATGAAGGCATAAGTAATTTTACATTTTTCTTTTCACAAAGGGTGATCGACCACCTCGGACTTTCTAATAAGGATCTTATATTTTTTTGACAATTATTCCATTCCCGAAGTTAACATGTTAACCATTGAGACAATAACTTGATGATAAGTAATTTTACAGTTTTTATTATTAATGAGACACATAAAATAATTGAAAATACAACTATCACAAATCAATTACTTATTTTTCTAAGATTTGGTCGGCATTAGAGACAAAAATGTCACTTTTGAATGTAAAATAACTATTAACAAGATATTGACTGAACGATAATTTTGCTGACCTTAAGTGGACAAAAAATTCTAAGAAAATGAACATACACTAAACAGCAAACGATTGTTAATCTTCTTATATGAAAGTGATTGTTAAATCTTTAAAAATCGTAAAATAGCAAGCAAAAGAGCATGACTTGCTTAATGAAAACTGAAGCAATTGGAAGTGTTATAACAAGAAATCAAATAAGCTATAGCTGTTGATTTTATTGATAAGTCAATTTGATTCATCCAAATCACAAAAAAGTGGGAAAGTATAGCACTTGATTCAATGCAAGAGATATTTATAATAATTGTGGTCTGTCCATTTTTTTTTTAAATAATTTTTTTTGCAATTACAAATAAACATTCATCAACATTTAGATATGGTCCCCTCCTAGGCTCACACTTCCATGTAAATCGAAATTCGCATCTAAAATCATTCCCTTGTATGCTATACACGGAGGTCGAGTCCCTTTGATCTCGTCTCTAATTTCAATACAAATGCTCTTCGTACGTCAATTTATTTTATTTGTGATTTTATATGATCAATACCATTTTTCACATTTTCTTGTGCCCTTTTTTTGGTGCATAAGGTGACTCAACTAGGGTTTCATGTGGCATTCCTTAAATTTTGCATTTCACACTTGCAACTGGCCGACAAGTGGCAACATTTTTGTTCATATATTGCACTATATAGATTTTGCTTTGCTTCCTATGAGGGATGTTGTTTGTTCCCATGTTAAAACACACCTTTACATTGTGAAAATGTTTTTGATGAAAATGAAAGGCTTATATGAATGAAAATACATTATCATGAATTGATTTTAAAACAAATGAACACACATACGTTGGAATGTCCACCTTAAAGTAGATATTACATGTTAATTCCTTCTCTTTCTTTTGGCTTATTTATTGTCTCGTATAGTATGTTGACATTTGATTTGTAAATTAATGGTATTGGAATGTTGGTGATTAATAGATACATATAATATAAGTTCTGTTAGACAAACAATAGAGAGGGATATTCGTAAACATTGGTTGAACATTGATCAAAAGACATGATAACCCACTAATAGTTTCACTATATTGCTCGTTCATTTGTAAATCATTATTCGTTGAGCTCATGAATTAAAATATGGACACTGACTTATATTATTATCGTCTTCCTTGGACCCGTCGGCAATGGAAAAAGCCCAGAGAAAAGTATATATTTTAGTCTATGTAGATTTAATACTAATTTTCATCAATGTTTGATATTTTTGTTATTTTTATTATAATTTTAAAATTCAACAAAAGAATTATTAATGTTTAAATTTGTTATCACTTTTATCATACAATAATGTGCTTATATTTTTGCTAAAAAAATAATATGAAATTGCCACATGAAATCACTGATTTCACGTGGCACACTGATATGGAATCTGTATTACTATTTTATTTAAAGAAAAGTAAGAAAGTACTAAAAGACTACTTAATTAACCCCCTTCTTCTCTTTTATCTTCTCTTTCTCATGTTTTCACTCTTTACCCAGAATGATCGCTGAAGATATCTATACAATCATACAAAAGAACCAATATATAAATGGATCAAAGTAATAATTGCAGTTACTAATCTCATAAATGCAGTGAAAATATCACAGAAACATGATCTAGTAAAATACCAATCTTACAAGCAAACCGTGATTGCTGTTGAGCGATGGCAATGTAGGTCTATATCTCAGTCTAAATATCGTACAAAAATCTACATGTGGCAAAATAACTATGGGATGAAGAACAATCTCCTCTAATTCTCTATGTTGAGATTGTCGGCATCCTCTCTCTAAAAGAAAGGACGTGTGTTTTGTGTGTGTTTTAACTAAAGTGACTAACTCTAGATTCTTACCGAAATCAGGGTTTAAGGAATATTATATATAGGCATATTACATGGGACCTCCTACACTCTCAAGGATCTAGTTTATTCTATTATTGGGCTCACACTAATTGAATTAAATTCATGGTTATAGTTTTTACCTTAACCTAACTGGATTTGACTCAATGCGTCATAAATAGACCACTTTTTTCAATCACGTTATTCTTATTTAATAATGTTAATATCATGCCAATATTTAAGGAAAAAATCTAATAAAATGTAAATTGATGATAAAATTATAATATATTGAGAAGTTGATAACTTTTCTACTGAATCTAAATAATTATATTGAAAGTGATAAAATTAAAGTGATAACTTTTACATTAATATAAAAGTGATTAATGTAATGACTTCATGGGGTGGATCGTGGATATAAGCATTAGTGGACACATTAATTAAAAAGTGTTAAAAGCACCAATTGTTAAATGTCATCAAATTAAGCATCATATTTTGCGCCGACCTCCGGGGCTGCGTTTCACCGGCTTTTGGTAAGAGGCGCCCTGCCGTTCTAGTAGGTTTAGATACATTGATGGCCCATTTGTGTTTAAAGCAATACAAAGGCATCATTAGAGGTGCAATCCAAAAGCAACAGAAGCTAAATGAATAAAACATAAAGCATAAAATATACATACTCCCATTCGACCAGCCCTAGAGCTCACCATAGCCAAAATTAGTTTCACCATATGAATCATGATTTTCTCAAAATGAAAATTTATATATGTAGTTCACTTTTTAATGGCCATCTTTTTCATGTAGTAATAATGCATAATACATTTTTCCCTTGGAATAATAAATAATGCATAATACTGAAAGCGTAAACGAAAATGAATACTTGTATGCATTGGTTTGTTTGGTTTAGCATATATGTAAAAATAAAAAATATGTATTTGGGATCTTTATTTTTACGTATTAACAACAAATTGTTAGTTTAGTAATAATACAAGTTTTGAACAAATTTTTCGCATTACAAATTTTACGAGGAAAAGAAATACTTTTGTTGGAAGAATTCTTTCTACTTAGCCTTTTAACTACTATCATGAAGAGGCAAACATGTGAATGTTAAATCTAATATATAACAGAACTAAATGTAATTACAAGAAAAAGGTACAATAATTTCATGATTTCATCTTGGCTGCGAATGCAATCATAACTTGCGAGTCTTACCTCTCATGGTAACCAAAAGCAAGAACTTAAAGTTGGTTAGACGCTCAAAAGAACCAAAAATGATTATCTTTAATAATATTTTATGTAATTTAATGGATTTTAATTAGTCAA
>CAODLS011547384.1:0-20423 GCA_948243855.1 Flueggea neowawraea
TGACTGAAGCAAGCAAAGAATATGGCCATTCATCTCTTATTGATAACATGTCTGTTCCTTGACCAAAATCAAACTTTTCCAGTTGCACTGGCGTGGTGAACAAAGATTCCTTGAGTGGTAAACAAATGCTTGAGGAAAGTACACTGAAAGATTTATCAACTATTATTCTCTGGCTTTCTACAGAACAACATGCAACAGCAATCTTCATCACCTTCATTGTTGCATCAAGAATTTCCTGATATCAGAAAACCAATGTTATTATTACCATTTCTTGAACTTCAAAATTTCCACTAGTCAAATTAGGCCACCTTCAGAAGCCAGAGTAGGGTGTGAATGAAAAGAAACTCTGATGTTGTTTTGTTCAACGTTTCTTATTACATACAATATGAAAAACAATATAAAGAAAAAGTATGAAAATATAGTATCGCTTACTTTTGCATGCACCTGGACGTTAAAAGCCATGCACTTTTCAAATTGGTCCCACATGTTAATCACAAATTGCAGAAGGAAATCCTCAAAACCTTCAATTTTTTGGATCCTGGGAATGAGAGAGAGAGATGGCATCATAAAATAAACAAATTACCAAACAGAAAACAACAGATTCATTTTCCTGCTGACCACAAATAAACAGTATCCTGCAGAGTAGAACTATAGAGGGAAGCTACTTTGGTAGTGCAAATAGGTTGATAGTGAGAGAAAGACAGTATAGTCAAGTACTTGTAATAACAGACTAGTGCACAAGGGGTTAGTTGTGATCATATTATCCCATAAATACATTATAGTTACAATATTACAGAGTTTCAGTAACCTTGTATAAATTATGAATGCATACAAGAATTTTCATAATATTATCACGTTATAATGTATTAATTTCCGGAATTTGGAAATAGAGTAATTGTAATGCTATTTTCGAAGAAACATTAGATATTGGAGAAAAGAGGAAAGAATATTGATTGGGAAATGAAAACAGTTGTACATCGCTTCAATTTATTGGTTGCATTCTGCTTGGAAGAATTGCAGACAAATATGATGGTGATAACATATAAATTGAGATGAATTTCAAAACAAGTTATTGCTTGACACCAGAGCCTATCAAATAATGTATCAAAACGCCATGAGGAACAACTAGGGGTAAAGTTTATGTACCATGGAAGCAACTTATCAGAATAACATTCCAAAAGCTGAAGCACGATTTTTGTGGACTCCAAATCTCCATGGACCTAAGCAGCATATGCAGAAAGTAGGTACATCAAATTTAGAGGACAAATAGTTGTCATCTTGAAAAATCAAAGCCAACAGAAAGGAGAAAGATGAAATTTCCTTAATGCCTGCTCAAAGTAACAATGGGTGAAACTACACATATTGCTCTTAGTATGAACAATGCAGAATTCAAATCATACGAGGATGGATAAAGAAAATCATATCATAATATACCAACTATTGAACAGAGATACCAATGAACATGGAATACATACAAAAACCTCAGGTAGGTTGGAAAATATGATGTCTTCCAATCCGTGAACAATTTTTAGCATGTATTTCATCCCTATCGTGCTCACGTCAGATATCACTTCCATTTTGAGTTGAAAAGGCATGCTTGTATCATTAGACGACACAAGTGAGATAACCCTCTCAACAATAATATCCATGAAGCTCACAGCCTTCTCAGGTTCATTACATCCATGAATAAATGAACCAATATGCACTAATGCCTTCAAGGCCAGCTTCCACAGATATGCCTTGTTGAAATCAATGGTGATAATTGATTTAAGTGTCACCAAAATATCTTCAAATGTCAACTTCGATACTAATGAATTGCCTCCAGGGAACATAGCTAGAATCTGCAGACCCTTTACTGCACGTCAATTCAAAATATAGACTATCAGAAAACTTCATTACAATTCTCATGATCAATGGAAGGTACGATGAGAGACAAGTTCTACTACATTAAGGTTTTTCTTGGATTTTACACAGGACAATGCAGAGGATTATGCAAGTAATAGACTAGCCGATGCTTTGTTTCACAGCTTTATAAGAGCTACCTGAAAATGAACTAAATCACAATGCGAGGAGAGCAGAAATTAGACACCCAAAAATATAGAATGCTAACTTTAATTCTGCAATTTCACTATATATGAAGTTGGCACAAAATTTAAGAACCTATATGCCCATGTTCATGTATTGCATGTGCATGACAAATTAATAATATAACAAATGCAAAATGATACATGAAGAGGGGATAAATTTTTTTTTTCTCGCAGAGACAAAAGCCAAACAAGGAAGCTCTTCAAACCCAAGGCATTCACCTTCAAGATATATATGTGCATCAGGAGCAGATCTATTAGTACTTGTTGCCAGGGCAGAACAGAAGATCTGGCTTAAAGAAGCAGAAAAACGTGCAAGCATGAAAAACGAAGTTTCCTTAGCATAAATATGTGGAGATTTGAGATCATCAGAATCCTTGATCAATTCTCTGCATGCTCCAAGAAATTCGATAGACAGAAAAAGAGAACCATAACCAGGCATTTTACAGATCACGCCATTGTCTTTGAGTAGCAAACTGCAGAGGCATCTTCGACTGAAATCCCAAGTGTCCCCATCAGACGGGGGAAGAAATGCTCAAAAATATTGTTGCACGAGGCAATAGAAGCCTTCGCAGAAACATAGAGGATTTCACCAACTATATGTAGTTTCCATTTATTTTGGGAGGGAATTTCCTCATAATTGTTATAACTAGAGATTGTACTGAAGACCATGTTAATCTCTTCATCACAAAGAATTAAAGTAAGGAAGACATCATTATTTTGGATAATAACCTTTTCTAATAGTAAAAGAGCCTCTGTAACCATTTCATTCTTTTGAAAATCTAGATGACCTGGTGATTCTAGAGTAAAGGGTAACACACGGTCTTGTCCTCAACTATATAATGCATCTTTCAGTGAAGACCAAATAGATTGGGCATACTTTCTCATTCTGTCTGCTCCATACTTCAGTGCACAGTAGCTGAGATACTTCAAAGAGTCAACCTGACAGCACACAGTATTAATGTTGCATAACATTCCAAAGATTTGCCTATGGCATGAAAGCCAACTTTAAACAAAATTGCCAATCAATGACATTTAACAAAGGTCAACAGCAACTCACCTTTGCAGAAGGCAGGGAGGAAGAAAGTTTCTCTAGAAGCAATGGTATAACAAATGGTTCAAAAAGAGGCGTTGAAGAAAATGAATGCTGCAAGGGGAAAAAACGGAAAACAAAACATAATCAGGCAATTTATAGTTCAAAGAAGGTCAACATTGTACTCACATAGAACCATGTGCATAATATAGATGGAAAACTAAAGGAAACCATATGAACCCCTTTAGTAGGGATTTGTCTATATAACTTGACATGTAACCACTCAAGCTGAAATTTATAGCACAAATATTTTTTCCAAATCAAATTACCTGACCTCTTTAAGATATGAGTGTACACATTAATTGCAATTTTTGTTATCCTTGCATATACTTGATTTGAAACAAAATTGCAACAATGAAAAGCATACGAAGACATTCTACTTGCAGATTTGCACATATTTTAAAGGTTATATTAAAGAAGAAAAATTTTCAAAAAGAAATAAACTACATACCATTAGCGCTGTTGATAGATCATCCCTTTGAATAGCAACCTCTTGAGCTTTAGGCTAGAAAACAAAGAAAACAAATAACATGCAAGACCATATGCAATGAAGAAAACTGAATAACTAAATTATATTCCAGGACAATAAAATTCCGTCAGCCTAGAGGGTATCGCTCAAAAAAAAAAAGCCTAAAGGGAGAACCAATGGCATTCATGTTTTCAATTTTCAACCACATCAAATGGAAGGAATATACGACAAATAAATGTTAAAACAAAGAATATTCCAAATTTTCTTTCATTGCATTGATGTCACTGGAGGCATGTAATATTACACCTTACTTTACTAGTATTAATGTTAAACATAAGGCAAAACCTAAGTCTAATTCATCCCTAAAAAATGATGAGCAATATAACAGTTGAAAGCCAGTTTTTCTGAGGGCTAAAGGAAATCTATAGAATAAAGAAACAAACACCCTACAATATATATCATATTAATAAGCAGAAGGTAACTGCATTCTGGTGGTAACTACCACCTTTAAGAAAAGAACCCATGTATGTTTAAAAACCACATCCAAAGTACTGAATCAATACTATTTCCTATATGATTTTGCTTTTCACTTACATGGGTAAAATGAATAGGGAAGTAACAGCCCAATATACTAAATAGGTCGGAAGCAAAATTTGCAAGCGGGCCTCTAGGATCTGAGAATATTTGCACCAGGGCTTCCACAATATGAAATGTCACCATTAAACATTCTGGATCCTTTTCTCCATCAATAGCTTCGCAAATTCCGTAACTAATATCATCTCCCTATATCATCATCAATGTTACAATCTATATTAACATATGATGATGGAGCCAACTAAAAACTAAAAACAGATGAAACGAAAGAGAATTCAAATTTGAAGTAGAGTGGTAGTTAATAAACAATTAGTAATTGCGGCAAAAAAAATCGAGCTCCAAGACTTGAAAACGAACTCAGATGTATAGGAGGACACCGGGAGACTAACTTAAACTACTCAGTAAGAGACTGTTAATTAGTTCATTGTGTTTTAACTCTCATTATCTTCTGTAACATTAAATTAGTTAGTCACATTAATATGCTGCAGAATCAGAATTGGTTCTCAATTCTCATATAAAGAATGAATCAACACATAGCTTCGAACAAATTTGAAAAAATAATTAGGATATGACACCTGTATGCATATTTATAAATCACAATGTTCATATCACACTGACTAGAATCACAAATAATACTATAAGCAGACACAAACGCATATATATATATATATATATGCATGCATATATTACTCACTTTCCAACATATTATACAACCAACAGAATACAAAATAGCCAAAATTCAAAGGCATGAGTTGAAGGAAAGCCAAACTGCAAATAATACCAGAGGTGACACAGCATCAGGATAACGTTCAAGAAGGTATTCAAAAAGCTCAAAGCAAAGCTGCAGCAACAATTTAAAAGGTGAAGTCAAACAACCACATTCTCTACAAAAAAAAAAAAGGCTGTAAGTAGTTCCTAAAAGGGGGCGGGGAACAGTAGTGAATATTTTAGTGAACGGTTTACAACTGGGTATCAACATTGTCCATCTGAGAAACCATACCTTCCGATCATGCTGTCCTAAAGACTGAACCTGCAAGTTCTGTAAATAAGCTTCAGCAACTGCTTTTGCATCAGCAGTAGAAACAGTACCCTTAGTTTTCCTTTTCATCAGTGCCAAACAACCAACTAGGGCACCACGCAAAGCTCTCCAATCTGCCTGATATAAGTTGAATGTCATGTACATAATTCTTGACGCAAATCAATAAAAGATAAAATTACTAGCTATATACACAGAATTTGAAGAAAACTAAAGACTAAAATCTAGGCATGCACTATTGGCCTATCCTTCGAATGTATATTCTCCTCCATAATTTCTCATTAGGCCTTAACATTAAGTAATACCGTTTGGGAAATACTCATTGTAAAAATATGCAAACAAATATCAATCAAATGCATCATCCAATAAAACTCATAAAAGAAGGATTAGAGCATAACAAATAAAGATGTTACTCAACAGAAAGTAAATAAAACTAAACCACTTGAAAAATAAAATCATAACAAAACAAGAATATTCTACATTGTGTCCTCTTCATGTTCAACATGATTTTTTTTTTTGGTTGGAAAACAATGTCAAACTCACCAGCCTCTCTGTGAAGAATGTTATCAAGCTATGTACAGAGCTACTGTCCAGCGGTTTTGAGGAAAGACGTGCAAGAGCCTCTCCAAGCAAAAGGGTACCTGAAAAAAAAGGAAACATTTTAAAATATTGTCACAGTATTGTTCTCAAATCATTCCTCCACCCGACCTAACAAAATAAAAGGGTAAAAAAAGGTGACACAGGATGATATATGAATCTGAATTACAATGCTCAAATTAATTATCCCTGTCCAACAAATACCCAACCTTTTGACAATGTCATACACTCATACTTACAAAATGAGATGTTTTGAATTGATACTTGCCTAATAGAACATTCGATAATAGTTACTTGATTAAAAAACTTTTCATCTTTGTTGATTAGCATGAATACCAGTTAATATAGATCAAAACTAATAAAAATTATGTATTATGAAAGAGGAAGTACCTCTTGCACGGATTATGTCATCTGTTGTCGTTAAATACAAATCCATCTCCCTGACCTAAGTTTTTTAACAAAAGGAGACGTCCAGCCAAAACCAGAACAATTAGGGCACCAAAAGATTTCAAAACGAAAATAAATAGAAAAAGAACAAAAAAGAGTGCAACTGAAGCAATACCAATGTTCTTATACTTAGTACATCACTCTTCGAGAGGGAGACAATTACATCGAAACTCGCCGCCTACAGTTTACATACAATAAGCTTAAGTACATATTCAAACTATAACATTCCAAATCATAAACACGTAAGCAGAAACTAATAGAAAAAATGAAGATACCATATTGAAAACACAGAAAAAAGCTGTTTGCATGCAAAGATAGAAGATTTTCCTATAAATTAGCAAATTATGACATAATGTAACATAAAACAGAAGTTTTCAAGCATCAAATCGCTCAAGACGCAAGCCTAAACTACCAAAAATTAGAAAAGTTGATATGAAAATAAAAGCATTAAAGGGTCGCTTGAACCTGCAGAGCTGGGGAGCGGGACGAGTCGACGAACGATTCAATGTGCTGAGTCAGCTGAGTGGGTTCAGCCATTATTGGCGAATACAGAGAATTCGGGGTTTTCGGAGTCTCTGGAACAAGAGACAAGGAAGGGGTTTAATGAGTTTGAGGTCTAATACCTCAGCAGTTGCGGTTAAGCAAACGCAGTACTAAAGCTGGAGGCAAACGTGAGAAAAAGTATTTTGTCAATGGTCTTCAATTTTTACTTATTTATGAACTCTACCAGTGTTTTGTATGTTTTCTCTGTTTGGCCAACTCGACTACGGTGTCGTATAGGCATAAAACACTATTTATAATTTAACTATTTATTAAATCTTCGCTTGATACCGAACCAATCATTCTTAAACATTGGCAGAGATGACTACAGTGAAGTAAAAAAGAAGAACCCGTGTTAAAAGAAGGTCCAAATGTCAGTGTTCATGGTAAATTTCGTTGCTTTCTTCTCTTCCATTGCTGTTGAACGATAATTAAATAAAATATTCAAAATTAGAGTCATTCCGACTTGCTGTCCACAATTTACAGGTTGACTTGACAGAAATTATGTTTTCGAAGTCAAACGAGGAACTCCTTTTTAGTGCTCTCATCATTGGTTCTGCACAGGCTTGATGGGGATTTTCTGGAGTTGCAGCGCTTGTCGGAGAAATCCAGAGCCAGAACCAGCCACCACAGCTGGAGAAGCGGAGATAGACCCAGTTATTAATCTGGACTCAGATGAAGAAGCAGCAAATGGCTCTTTACGGCGCTATTTAATTGATGGTAAGCTTTTTTCTATGGATTTCCAATCTGGGTTGTTTTGCTTCAATATTTTTTGTGTTCTATCCTCGTAGAAAGTAGTGAATTTCATTATAGAGGCTGTATAGACATCGTCAACAAGTTTCAATTTGATTATGCGAGAAAAATTTGAGTTCTGTTGTGTTTATGAGAGCCTCCACTGGAAATGCCTTTCAGTTTGTGACTGACCAAAATTGCTTCTCGTTCTTCCCTTATTGTCTCTGCTATGTTCAAATGAATTCTTCTTAAACAAGCTATCCATTGTGGCTTAAGCTCTAAACCTTGTGTTCGTAAAAAATCTCCATTTATGGAGTGTAATTTTGTTATTTTTGCGTTTTGTTCACCATCCTGCATGATTTGTATCAACAATTCAGGTGATTCATCTTTTCTGGGCAGCAAAATTTATCGGCAACAGCTGGTTCTCTATGGTAACCACCAATTTTACCTCTTGGACATCTCAAGCAAGTGGTGCTTTAGCAGCTATTTGGGATAAAAATGGTGGAGAAGGCAATGAATTCCCGGCAGAAATGGCTGATGATACTCTTCCAGATGTGGGAACTGCTACTATAGACTCCCAGCTGAGAGCTTTCACTTTTGAAGAAATGAAGGCTGCAACTTTTAATTTTAGAACAAAAATGGTTCTTGGGATGGGAGGTTTTGGCAGCGTATACAAGGGCTGGCTCAAGGAGAAAGATCCATCTCAAGTTATTAGGAAAAGGGCAGCAAGCAAGGATTTCGACAATGGCGGGTAATGTATTTTTATTTCTGATATTTTGCTATCTGTTGTTTCCTCAGACATATGTGATGTGATTTGACCATTATAATACTGTAATGTCAGGCATATGTTGTAATTTACTGGCACAGACTGAAGTCGGTTTCTTGGGGAAGCTTTCTCATCCCAACATTGTAAAGCTTCTGGGATACTGTCGGGAAAATGATGAGTTGCTGATTGTCTATGACTTCATGCCAAAAGGCAGCTTAAATTACCATTTGTTTGGAAGTAAGAGAACTAAATATCTCTCAATTTTGAAGTTGCTGGACAGATTCACTGGCAATATCCATATGCACATTCATTTCTTGCAAATACGATAACCTGATTGGCTTTACACGTTCTGCATGTTTCTAATTGTTCAGAGCGCTCATAATCCTTTACACTTCCATGAGACGTAAGAGTTAAGATTGTTGTAGGAATGGCTCGAGGCCTGTGTCACTTGCATACGATGGAGAAGCCAATAATTTATAGAGATTTCAAGTCTTCAAATATACTGCTGGATGAGGTAAGTTCTGTGTAATTGCTGTCATGAAAAATATATGCCGAAATCATGATCTTTCAGAAAACTTTTTTAAAATATACTGAGATGAAAATATTTGTACCATGCTGATATGACAATAGTTTCATTTTTGGGATATTTCAGCATAGACATTCTGTTCCCTTCCAATTGTTGAGTTCCATGATGCTTCTTGTTATTGGTGACTATAGAAAAGACTAATGTCATTGAAGAATAATTAATGCATTCCATGGTAAAGAAATGCTTGCACTTTTAACTATTCTATTGAGTCATTCCAGTAGTTTAATTTTCTTCTGACTTTAAATTTTCTTTAATTAATTAGTCCTATACTCCAAAGCTATCAGACTTTGGCCTGGTAAAATGGGGACCTGCTGGTAGTTCATTTATAAGAGGACATGTTATGGGCACAGCTGGCTATGCTGATCCTGAGTATGTTGCCTCAGGTGACCTTCTTCCTGTAAAAGCTTAGTTCTTTGAAGTAACATAATGGATTAGGGCTACTTGATCCTTTTGATTTCAAACTATTTCTAATGTTTCTCATGATATCGGCATTATTGATTTGTTAGGTAGCTTGTATGTAAAGACCGATGTGTATAGTTTTGGGTTTGTTTTGATTGAGATATTAACGGGCTTACCAGCAATTGATAAAAAGCGTCCTCCCATGCAGAGCAACCTGGTAAACTATGTCGAAACAAGCCTAGTGGATAAGAGCAAGTTGAAAGGCATTATGGACGAGAAGTTGGAAGGAAAATATTCCATCAAAGAAGCTTCTGCTATAGCGGCTATTGCTGCTAGATGTCTTAATCGAATAACTGAACATCGTCCATCCATGAAAGAAGTTGTTGAGACATTACAAAAGATTGAATCTCGTTATCAGAAATCAGTAAAATAAGCTCCATCTCGGCTAGTCAACATGAACATTAATTCCTAGTTCATGGGGAGCAGAATTTATGGCAAGTATTACATTCTTCTTGCTTATTGCCGTTGGTAATATTGATTATTCATGTAATTACCTTCAGTCAAATGTCTCCAGTACCTTAGGTCAAGCAGCAATGTATTCATGAAGACATGATTTGGTTTTGAAAATTGTTGCCTCGCAATAAGACTCGCAGGATGAGGCTGTATTTTTCATAGAAGAAGTAGTGTTCTTTTCAATAAGGGGGAAAGCTGTTCACTTTTGTCAATGAAATTTAGATAATTGTGCAAAAGTTCTGCAGCCTGAAAATGCCTATCTATTCTCTCTGTTCGTGCCAACCAGATTATGGGTCTTAATCCACTTGTCATGAGTTTTGGAGGCCAACAATAAAACCCAAGTGGAGTTAACAAGGAGCTCAATTATGGACTCGAAGGCCTGATTAAATTTTGTGCTTTACAAAGGGCTACTTGTTGAGCCATTACGCGTCAACAACGTAAATTCCCACTAAGTTTTGAAAAATTAAGCAAAGCACATTGTTATCCCCTATGCAAGTTGGAATAAATCTTATGCGTGCAGAGATGGAACAATGCACGTAGTCCACATGTCAATGCACGTAAAGGTGCGAAGCAAGAATTCAGTCAATCTTTGGATCCTACTAGGCAAATCTACGCACGTAAGAAGATTTCACAACGCATGTAAACGGGATAGACATCTAATGAGATGGAATTGTGTTGAAGTCTCCAAAGCACGTAGATGCAAAGCTTCAAATCACATAGATGAGTAAAGGTGCCAACTTTGAAGAACAAATCTATACACGTCATGGATGTGCTATGCACATATAGGTTCAGAGAATTACAGTTGTCATAATGCTCCTCAAGATTTGAATTTGAATATTCCTAAAATGCTGATGTGGGAAATCAAAGGTGAAATATTGGAAATCGACAACGTTGAGTTAAATGTCTAAGCATGCAAAGGTTGAAGCCTATACACGTAGCAAATTCCCTAAGCATGTAAAAGCCAGATTATGCAAGACAACAAATATTGAAGGTCAGAGAAAGCACGTAGAATGAGTATCAACGCACGTTAAACTTTAATGGAATTAAAGACTACGCAAGTAAAACGTTTCTCTGCACGTAGATTGGGTGATATCAATAAGAATCAAAATTTTGACATTTACTCATAACGGCTACTTTAAGGGTTGCAACGGCTACTATTCATAGAATACCTATAAATAGACGTCCCTAGACCTAGAAAAAGCAATGAACATCATTGATAGATGTGATAAATTGAGCTTTGCTATTTGATCTTCTCTCGCCTAGTGACCTTGATTTTCATACCAACTGAGCTTTGCTTTGTTATTTTCAGAGAACTACAGTTGTCATAACTCTCTTAGTGTTCTTGATTCTTCTTGATCTACGTTCACTCCTAGACTTCTTATCCCAATTCTAAACTCTTAAACTAAGGCTTGAGGAGTAGACGTAGATCAAATAGAACGAAACCAATATAAATCCAGACTTCGTTTCTTTTAACTCTTCATCTCTTACATTTATTGTAATCTTGTGTGTACTGGATTGAAGGTTTTATCAAAGGATTTCAAAAGTATATTACGCTTTACTTAAAAAGATTTTAAATTTTCAATAACAATTCAGTTGATCCTTTTCTGAATTGTCATCTTGGGCTAACACTACTTATATAAATGTATTTGCAAAACAACAATTACAAAATTATGCTCGTGAAATTCCGTTCCCGTATGGCTGGCGAAGTCAACTGTAAAAATAAGGAGCCCATTTTTTTTTTTATTTTCTTTTGAAGTGACAAATATCACAAGTGGGGACTCAACAATTTAAAGAGAAACATTTTGGTCCTTCGATACTAAAAATTTGTTTAATAGCACATTCAATCTTTTTACTTATTTTTTTCTTAAAAAAGGTAAAAAGGTAGACAAAGTTCAAATTAATTATTTTACTATTTACTTTCACCAAGGTTCGAACCAAAACATCTATCTGTAAATATTAGGTAATTACTGTCAGACTCAGTCTATTAGGATAAATAGCACATTCAATCTTGATTGTAAACATAAATAAACGAAATTTCTTTCGTTTAAACTGTGTTTACTTATTGATATTCACATATTTTGTCCTTCATCTTTGTTCTTTTCCTCCATCTTTAGTTTAAATTTTATTTTGACACATTAATTATAAAAAAATTAAAAATAATCAAATGTGTTAATTTAATGTATCTAATACCGCTATTGATTTCTCTTCATTATAAATCCAACAATGAAAAAAAAAAGATTTACTTCCTTTAAAAAACATTTGTTATTGTATCTTTATGTAACTTTTTACAAACTAACAGAAGAATTGGCGGCTTTGTCGAAGAAATCGGCGGCGGCGGCATATTTGTCAAAAATGCCCTAACTGTTCAGGTTCTTCTCCGCCTTCTTCTCAAAGTCGACTTTGGCTATCCGATCTCCCTTTTTTTTTTCTCTATTTTTGATTTACTCTGAATACTGCTAACTTAAAGAATGGGAATTGAAGAAATTGATGTTGCAAATGTTGATTTTTGTCAATTTATTTAGTAGGGGGTGGAAGAATTATGGACTTAGATGCAGGTGACAATGAAAAGCGGAAAATAAAAAAAAGGATAGAAAATTAAAAATTCGATGTATTAAAAGCCAAATTTAACGTAAATGTAAAAAGTGCCATCGTGAGCGTGCGAAACATGTTAGTTGTGATTTACTTATTTTTAGAAGGTTGGATAAAGATAACTGAAAATATCTCTAAGAGGTGGTATGAGTGTTAAATAATGAGCCCTATAATATCTCTAATAGAGTTAATATCTGATTGGGTTTTCTTGATGGTGGAAAACTCAGTTGTTATACAATCTATAGATTTGAGTCTCTAACTTAAATATATAAATAGTATGTAATTACACCATCAGATTACGACATAAAGTATTGTAGTATAGATTAGAAGACACAAAATAAAATTGAGAGCAAGATAGGGACGTAAATTTGGTGTGGACAGCAACAAATTTTGGTGATTAACTTGGGCAATCATAGCTAGAGGATCAGGTATGCGCAAATATATTATATTTAAATTCAAGAACTGTTGGTCAATTGTTGGGGAGGAGTTTACAAATGCAGTCTTAGGGTTTACTTGGTTGGAGATAAGTGGAAGGGGGAATATAACTTCTTGATAAGTTTATAACTTTTTTTATTTGGTTGAACAAAGTTGGACTTATCGGAAAGTCAGTTATCTGACTTCCTCTTGACTTCGGAAAGTAACTTCTTGAGGGAGGAGTCAGGAAGCCCAATTTCTTAGTAGCAAACAATCAAATTTACAAATATATTCTTAAATTATTATGTACTTACGAATTTTTATTATTTTTAAAATTTATAAATCATTTCATAAATATTTTATGTAAATCAATTTTTAGAGAAATTACAAAAAATATTTTATATTTTTAATATTTTTAAAATATATTATATATAAAATATTTTTATTAAATTAAATAAATTAATTTTCTTCCAATTGTTTTAAAAAATATTCTTCATTATAGAATTCTTGAACTATTAACGATGGTTTTATTTCTTATGAGAGAAATATTTTATGTAATAAAAATAAATAACTTTTTTTCAAATTATTAGTTTAAATTTAATAATAATAATAAAAGTATTATTGACTTTTTAAATCATCTTTTTGAGAAGTAGAGTTTTGGAGCAAATATAATAAATTACACTTTCTGAGAATTAGAAATAGAAACCAAATATTATTATATATTATTTTCTAAAACATTACTTCTTAAAAATTAATTTTTTAAGAATTGATTTTTTAAAAAATCGAACCAACCAAATCCTTAGATTCTTTCGTAAAGGGAAAATGTTGAAGCAAGTGAATTCCACGTCACTAACTATCATTCCAAACGAGTTGAATCTAGCTGGTTTGGGGGATTTTCGGCCCATTGTCTGTTGTACAGTCATTTTCCAGGTGATATCTAAGATTTTGGCCACAAGATTAGAATGCTATTCTGCCTGATCTTATCCAGTTAAACCAATCAGCTATCGTGCCGGGGCGAAACATTGTACACAATGTCTTATTAGCACACGAATTGCTGTGGAACTATCATAGGGCAGCGAACAATTCAGCATGCACCACGAAGGTAGATCTACGAAAGGCCTAAGATTCTGTTCATTGGGAGTTTATGGAGGTAGTCCTAATTGTCCTAAGATTCCCGATTAAATTCATACGCTGGAGGACTAGAGGGTTTCTTCCCGGGTATGCGTGGACTGACGCAAGGGGATACGGTTTCTCCATTGCTATTTGTCTTATCAATGGAATACCTATCCCGATGTTTTGAGGTGATGGTTCCGCGGGATTTCATGTATCATAACGGCTGCAAGGAGTTAAAGCTAAATCATCTAATCTTAATGATTTGTTAGTTTTTTGTGGGTATGATTTAAATACTGTGGAAGCCATTGCCAGCATCATGTAACACTTCTCTCATGTATCGGGCTTGCACATAAATGAAGCAAAAAGTTCAATTTTCTTTAGCAGAATTAGTCCCTCTGGTAAGCAGGCTATTTTGGATGTATTGAAGTTCAAGGAAGGTTTTCTTCCGGTAAGGTATCTTGGGGTGACATTGATATCTTCCAGACTGACTAAGGAAGATTGTTCTGTTATAATTGATAAAATAACAGCAAAGATCAGCTGTTAGACATCACAGTTACATTCGTACGCTGGCCAGCTACAACTTATTGCGGTAATTCTCAGGAGTATGGAAGTTTTTGGGTGTTCGTTTTTTTTTTTTTTACTACATGTTGCTGTGATTAATTATTTGTTATCATCAAAATCAATTCTTAGGGTCAACAGTTTTTATTATTGCTAATTAATTTTAATTTTCCAACTATTTAGTTCTTACATGGATGAAAGAAGCTTTACATACACGTATAGTACAAAAAAAAAAATTGCACATCAATTTAAGAGAACATATAATGACATATACCAATAACCATATAATCACACTACAGTAAACTTATAATTAGCGGTATTAATTAAGTTATCTTTAAAAATAAACTGGAGTTCTCACTTCCGATAAAAGCCAGTATAAAGAAAAGAAAACATATGATAAGATATTAGTATTCGTTATTCGTAATTTGGTGTAATACAGCATTAGTCTCCCACATTCGTAGCGTACAATATATTTTAGGGATCCCAACCAAGACAGAAGAATAACTAGAACACAAAATTAGAACACAAAAACATTAAACCACACAGAACATATACCACGCATTAATATTCCTCACTTTGGTACGTCCATCCATGGAGCTAGACTTTTCGACTAAGGATAGATTATTATATATACAAATTATTTAATTCCTTTGATTACAAACTGAACATATAGCTCGTTATCCTCTACCACCGCCATATCTCTTGTCAAATTGTTTCCTGGGCATGCTATGATGATCACTATCTTCAGTGTTCTCAGGATCAACACCTTCAGTATTCTTCGTCTCGTTGCCTACATCGGCCTCAACCTTCAAAACTTTCCTGTTTGCAGCTAAGCATGAGTTCACCATTATCATCAGGACTAATACGGACACTAGAAGCCTCATTCTGACGATTTTCATATTGTTTTTTTTTTGGCCTGCTCACTGTAAGGAAAAAAGAAGAAGAAAGAACTCAATTCTACGAGAAGATGGGGCTCGAATTTTTGCTTTTAACTTTTAAAACTACTCTCCATTAAATTACGTAATATAAAATGGCTATCACGTCCAACAACAACGGTGTATTTATAATGGAGTAAGAACTATCTCCAGCTTCCCTTAGGGTCTCCCTTCGTCATCATAGATTGAGAGGATTGATCTTATATAGGTTGGCTTAGCCCAAGCTGAGGAATATGCATGGGGAAGACACGTTTGAGAGCTTAATTGGAATGAAGAACGTGTTTGAGGAAGGTGCTTCTGAAGGCTTAGCTCAGCATGAAGAATGTGCTAAGGAAGTACTTCTGAATGTTTCACTCAGCATGAAGAGTATGCTTGAGAAAGGTGCTTTTGAAGCCTTAACTCAAGCTTCAGGCTTGAGAAAACTGTTCAGAGTTGGACAAAAGTTTTCCTTTAATTCTTAGAAACAATGCTAATTGTTGTTACCTAAAAATACAATAATTAGTATATTACTGAGAAAACGTTTACAAACTTTGGCATTTTTCAAACTATAAACTCTGAGTCTAAACTCTAATCCAACATTCTAAATCTTGCAAGAAAAAAAGAAGGTTGAGAGAGGATCAAGAGTCCTTCCCTAATAACTCTTCTGATACTTTAGGTCATAAGCTTGGAATCTAAGGTCTGAATTCCAATGAAGAAATGGAGTATTTACCTTCCAAATGAATAATGAGGGATATTTATAAATGAGCTATAGCGCATTTTTAAAAATTTTTATAAATATAAGTACATTAAATCTAGATATCTTTCAAAATAGATTGAATCTAAGATGAACTTGACATAGCCTTTATCTTTGGGCCGAATTGGTCATTTAAATATGGTAACTTATAAAAATAACTCCATTTAAAAGACTAATTACAAAATTAGTTTAATTTTATTTTTCTCTCTTTCAGACGGCATTTTTTTCTCTTTCTATGAGGAAATAATCTTTTTTTCATACGGAAATCAATTTTTTTGTACGGAAATCAGAAAATTATTATTTTTTTTATTTTTCTTAAATAAAAAATATAAACCTTAAATAAACCTTTTTTTACAAAATAATCCTTTAATAGAAAATATAAACCTTAAATAAACCTTTTCAAAATATTAAATAAAGATTTTAAAAGATTTTTAACTAAAATTAAAAAAATATTGAATAAACCTTTTAAAAAATAAACCTTAAATAGAAAATATAAACTTTTAATAAACCTTTTGAAAATCTTAAATAAACCTTAACTAAGTCATAAGCGACTAAATTGAAAAAAAAAACAAATTCTTACGAAGGTCTGCACCCTCTGTACGGAAAGATACTTTACTCTATACGAAATAAATAAAACATAATTTTGTGTTTGGAGTGAAGTTTTTTTTTTGTTTTTTAGTGGACTATTATAAAACCCCGCCTTTATTAATTAGAATTTCTGTATCTTTTCGTTCAATTTCGATTATGTTCTTAGATGATTTTGATATTGGTTTGGTGTTTGATGTTGTTGATTAAGTGTTTAAAGGTGTTTTATGATTATGATTATGCGTGGTTGAGTGTTGTTAAGCCTCGAAAATGGTCCGACACGTGTTGGAAGTGAGAGACGTCAAGTATGGGAACTGAAGTGCTGAAGACGTACGTTGTGATTTCTGAAGACGTACATTTCCTGGATGTCAAAACGTACATTGCACGTGTACAAGGCGTACGTTATCTAGAGGCATAGATGATCAACGTACGTTGTCAATTTTTGACATATGTCGTGATGTTTTCTGCAATCCAAGGCTATTGGAAGCTATACGACATATGTCGTGACTTTGGAGAGGTACATTGTGATGGTCCAAGATGTGCGTTATGTATAAAATGACATACATTGCCTTTGTAAATCACTGAAACGGAGCGTTTCGATTTGCAACATCTTTATTACCCCAAACCCGACGAGTTTCACATTTACTCCATCCCATTCACTCTCTTCTTCTCCAAATAACCTCAAAACACTCCCACATTGCTTTCCCAACGTTCCTAATCAGTTTTAGAATCACATCTTTTCTTTTCTTTTTCATCTATTTCATGCATCAAATTCGTTGATTCCTCTTTGATTCGAATTTGCTAAGATTTGAATTTTTTGATGATCCTTGTTGAATTAATGCTTAGGGTTGCTAGAATATGTTAGATGAGACTTAGATTAAAAAGAATCAAGCCTTGAATGGAAGGATTTGATGTTGTTTTGGTGAAACTAGAGTTAGGTTTGGTTTTAATGATTTTAGAACACTTTGGAGTTTGTTTGTTTGATTTGATGATAGATTTATGTTTCTAAGGATGATTAGAGACAATGTGAACCAATTGGAACATCGGGTATCGATCGAAATATGATTTCAATATTTTTTAAAATAAACTTTGTTGGACAATATTCTTGTAAATTCTAGAGAAGTCAGATTTGTAATTTTTGAAACTTTGGAGTTAGATTTGTGATTTTGAGAAAGTTGAGGTTTAGACTTGTAATTTTTGAAAACATGGGACTGACTTGTAATTTTACGAGTCAAGGACTGTTTCACTATTTCTAAGAGTTCGGGGATGAATTTGGGAATTCTTACTTATAAAAGACTAGTTAATACTTCTAGAATACTTTGATGTCTATTTGGCAATTTGTCAAGTCTTAAGACTAAAATGTAATTTTACACTAGTTGGGGACCAAATTATAATTTTACTTAAATTTTGAATTTTGGGTCGAAAGCGATAGATTCACTTTTAGATTATTTTTTTAGCAACTTTGAGGGTTCGCGTTTGCATTTGCATATCATGCATTTGGTATTGTCACAATACCACATTTTGATATTTATGTTGTTTGTATATGTTCAGCTTTTTGTATCTGCCAGCAAGACCAGCCACCGGCTAATGAGGCTTGATTGGTAATATTACTTAGACATCTAGGTGAGTGGATAGCAGCTTCAGACACATAGGCTGTGTCTCGAAACTTCTATAATTGGTTTTTGACTGTCAACCCTATATCCCGGTCGTTGTAATGCCGTAGCTTTCTTTGTCATCTAATAGGGAACAATGAAAGCATAACTTTTTGACCCTTTAAGATATGATACATCATCTCCAAATCCATTTCCACAAATTTGTGTTGGGTGTTGTGTTTCAGCATTACATTTCGGGTGATTGCTTCGTGCACAATCCGCATATCAACTCCTAAATCGTTGTGCTGAAACCGATCATCATTAATTATAATCATAGCCTTTTCATTTTTTATCCAAGTCTTACACTCGGTTTCATCCAAGGTTTCATATTCATCATCTGAATCATCACCTATTCTCTCTTTCTTGTACTGAAACGCACCAGTACACTTAAATCCATCGTCATACAATCCAAACCAATTATTCAAATCCGATTCATCAACCCTAACTTCTTTGCCTTTAACTCTAGATACAATATATTTATCATCTAAATCATCCACATGCTCAGACATATTTGCATAAAATTCCCTAACCAACATTTCATAAACAGGTTTCTGAATGACAACAAATTTCACAAATCCTAAATTTTCAAAACCAGGCTCTAAATCCATCCCATCCTTTTTCAATGATTCATAATCAAAGACCATACTCGCAGTAATTTTTTCATGCCTTAACACCTCCATAAACACCCTCTGAGCATTCTCACTAACAAATCTGACAGAATCAAAGGAGGGTACCTGAGGTCGCCCACTGCGAGATCGTTTCAGAACCTGAGAAGTGCTTGCCTTTTGTTGGTTCTTGTTCCTAGCATCTCTCCTTGGTGGCAGTGTGTGGTATTTCAACAAAAATCACTGGAAAATGATGAAAAATTGAGAATTTTGGGTGAACATGGTTAGACGAATTTGCTGCGATTCTGGAAGTTTTTGTTGATTTCAATCGGTGAAAAGTGTTTAGGGAGGATCGGAATGTGTTTTGGAACTATTTTTTGGAAGTGTTTTGGCTGATGTGATGAAATGGGTGAGGATTGGAGTGAAAACATGCGTTTTAGGGTTTGAGAGAAGTGAACCAGTGACCCAAAACCCGTTTATGATATACACTAGAGACTTCACAGCGTACGTCTTACTAAATACAATGTATGTTGTCTGCAAATTTTCCCCAGATAACGTACGTTGCCACTATAACACGACACACGTTGATAATTTTGAAACTCAGATAACGTGCGTCTTACTGTATCAACATACGTTGTATTCCATATTTTCCAGACAACGTATGTTTGAATATGCCAACGTATGTGAAATAAATGATAGAATCACCCAGTGACATTCCCAAAGATCCTTACTTGCTTCAAGATCTCATCTATTCACCATATAGACCATTTTACTGTAAATGAGTGCAAATGTATACATAATATACAACTGAAACAAAAAGAAATATGATCACAAATCATTCACACTACACATTCCCATATGAAAATGAATTGAGTTGAAACTTTCTTCATTCAAAGGTTTTGTAAAAATATCAGCTAATTGATTATTTGTTCTCACAAATTTTAAGCAGATATCACCTTTTTGCACATGATCATGTAGAAAATTATGTCTAATTTCTATATGTTTTGTTCTACTATGCAAAATAGGATTTTTGCTCAAATAAATAACACTTGTATCGTCACAAAAGATTGAAACATTCTTAAGAACAATACCATAAATGATCAATTGATTTTTAATCCATAAAACTTGAGCACAAGAGCTTCCTGCAGCCACATATTCCGATTTGTCTGTGGAAGTAGCAACATTTGTTTGCTTTTTGCTTGCCCAAGAGATTAAACATGAACCTATGAAATGACATGTACTACTAGTACTCTTTCTATCTAATTTGCAACCACCAAAATTGGCATCACTATAAGCAATTAAATAAAAATCAAGACAAGATGGATACCATAAAACCTAAACCTACTGAGGCAATTAAATAATGAAAAATTCTTTTGCATGCAA
>CAODLS011547471.1:0-17427 GCA_948243855.1 Flueggea neowawraea
GTACGTGTGGCTTCATGCCTTCAGTTGATTCAAGACTTCAATTTTTTCGCTTTAATTCTAATCATACTTCACGTACTTTGGATACCTTTCACATACGTGTTATTGTCTAACGTACGTGAACCTTTTCTAACGTACGTGTGATCATTTCTTTTAACTTCCAGTAGCTTTTGTTTCAGCTCACGGTCGGACTCACGTACTTGAGGCTTCACTGACGTACGTGACATTAACACACGTACGTGACTTTGGTTTGACGTACGTGAATCTTGTTTCAGATCAAATTCTGCAGTTTGTTCATCATCAAAACTTTAGAGAAATCTCAATGTTGACTACCCTTGGTACAACAATTTTTGGCTTTGGCAACCGTTCCGCATCTTGACACCAATGATGCGTATTTTTGTTAGTGATGCCCTTTTGTCTGGGCTCTCCTTTTGTCTTTGTTGGAGCTCCGCACCAGAATGTTGTTGGGTTATAGGTTTTTGCCATTTGTATTTGATATTTTATACTCATGATATATTTTTGGATATAGTCATTGTTTGAGTTATGATATTTATTTTACTACTATTATTTTAGACGATAAATGTTTTATTTGAACGTTTTAAATAATAATTAAACGTTTTGGGTAGTATGTTATGATCTTTGAGGCTAGTGTGAGACATGTCGGGTTTTTACAAACGGTTCGCCTTGTACACCAGTCTTGACCTGATTTTGGGTCGTGACAAAAAAACCTCCTTGAATTAAACATTATTGGTTCCCATTAGTTGTTAAATCTTCAACAATTGCCTCTCCAGCAATCAACTCTTCAACATTTAAGCCTTCTGGAATCAAGCAATTACCTCCCCAGCAGTCAACTCTCCAGCACCATTGTGATATTCTTTCCTTCTACAAGGATTTCTTTCCTTTCATAAAATTCGACCTTTGCAAGGAGCCAAATTTCCTCAATCAACTCTCTTGATAATCAAGCCTTTGCTATAACATACCTTAAATGATCATTATTTTCTCCCTTAGTACAAACCCTAAGGAGCGACTCCCCTTTGATGGTCTAACCCCTTAACACTACAAATTCTCTTGGACCGTCACTCTCCTGGGCATGACCACCTTTCTTGACATGGGGCTCACTCTTATGCGCTTTACGAATTTGGTCGGCCCTTTGAGCCCTAGCCTGAACTTCACAATAAACAGAGTTAAAGAATAAAGGTCACTTATAAGTATTTTCTTATCTCGATATTATTTTTTAAGAATTTTAAAGAGCGCACCAGGATATACTTGTTTGAAATCCAATTACCAAGTGATTCTATAACAAAATAACTATTTACACATGACTAGCTTTTTTTTTTTGTGATAAGTACATGACTATAGCTTTTAATAGTTAGTCTAGAAATAAAATACACGAATTGAATCCACCTAAACTTTTCTCAGGGCAGAACCAACGTGTCCACATTATTGGAGCATGGAGGATATCATAATATACACCCTTGAAGCTTCTTATGCTAAGATTAGAGAAGGTAAATTATATTATAACTATGATAAGGCTGAGGTTTTATTATTCTTTTCCTTAGCATGATTAAGAAGTCACGGCAAGGACACTATGGAAACCATTCATCTTGACAAGAAGAAATAAAATAATAAAACTAACATTGGGATCCATAAAATAATGAGTGAGTTTTAATATTGTCATCTAGAACTCCTATAATATATAATATTCATATGCCAGTGTGTTCTTCTTGCGAAGGACAACAGAGCGTTCAAATTTGTCCCTACTTAGTCCTGATTTTGAGATAGAGAAACATAAATTGGTGTGTGTGTGTTTCATTAGTTCAATAGTTTTGTAGCTTGTTGTTGCTTTATGAATATTTAATTTTCATACAGTGATAAGTGCACTTCTTCGAATTGAAGCATTACTTAATAGCTTTTTTAAAAAATATGTTATTTGTTTTTAAAATTTAAATAAAAAATTTGTTGGCAAATGAATAATTGCCTACTCAAAATTAAGTCGGCCACTCAATTGCTTTAATTAAGTTGGCCAAATAGAAACTGATTTCATCATTTCAATTTTTTTCCTCTTTTCTTGTTAATTGTCCTGAACAAATATATTTTGAAATTACTTATAAAAAATTATATATTTTTAAAAATATATAAAAAATTATATATTTAAAATTTTATATATATATATCTTTTAAAATTAGTTCTAATTCAAGAAACACCTTAAATATAGGTTTGGAATATGAGTTGATATGTTTCCTTGGCATATGTAATAACGAAGTCCTACAAAATAATCAAAAGGTTAGAGGAGGATCCCGGTGGTATTTTGAAAGAACTCTTTCTGACGTCTAAATTTCTCAATATTAGACCTAACTCACCTCTAAAAGGCACCTTAAGGAGTGATGATTGTCACTTGAATATAAAATTAGGAGATTAACTCAACCTAGGCAATGTGGGATACTTGATAAGCCCCCTTAGCCCGAACTAGACTAAACAATTAATGGGCAAAGGTGTTGGTTTTGTACCATAGTCCAATCATGTAAACATTATCATTTGGTTTATTTAATAAAAAGAGGCATTTTATTTTTATGAAATATTATTCATTTTATGATGATAAAACTCCATGAATGGTATATTCTTTCTTATGTCATCAAGTGCGTGACTTGATAGTAAAGCCAAAAGGATAAAAGAGATACTATTCTAAATGTCCCTAATCGATCATTAGCATGGGAATGATAATGAATTAAGATTAGTATGTTATTAAGTAGACAATTATGTTTTACTGATTATGGATATGAGATATCAACTTAGAACATAGATGCATGTTGGGGAACATGTATTGGACTGGCCCGCTATAAAAGTACTTCATGGATTGTTGTCACAAAGTAGCTTTCATGCAGTGGTGATGTTTGAGTCCTCTGACTGAAACTCACTATCGACTCCTACATGAGGAATCGCATTAGTCAAATGTTTTCCGTAACAGGGTAACAATAAAGGCTGTGATTGGATATGTCATGAATCATAGAAAGGAGTGATAGTGAGAGTTATGGATTTGTTCCTCTTATGAAGACGGATATCTCTAGGCCACTTGATGAGTAGGATTGATGGAATGTATGCATACCCGAATGAATTGATAGAAGGGGTTTATCAATGTCATTTGTTATATCAATCTACTTGAGATCAAGAAACATGCTAAGTAATATAAGGTTGACATGTGACCATGCCTTATGCTTAGATGAGATATCGTGAGACAAAAGGACTAAATATCAAACTGTGAAAGGTTAACTCGAATAACCGACATCCACTCGATTTTGGGTTGTCATAATGTATTACTAGTTACCGCTTATGAACTTTGGGCTCAAACATTTGGGACAAGGCCTATTGCCAATTTTGAGTGGGCCTATTGGGTCACACACAAGAACGAATTGGATTAGTTACAAAGATTCTCTTTTCGTAGTAATTGAATTATTAAGATGATTAATTTGATTAATCAATAATAATTCAGGGTTTTATAATTTATGTGTTAAATAAAATTTAATACATAGTCTTTTAATGTAATGGGCTTTTAATATAAATCACCAATTATCATGGTTATGATTATTTAATTATGTGCGACATAATTCAGCCCATGTGAGAGATTTATTTTATGATAATGGATCATATAATTAAAAGCCCAATAATATTAATGAAACCCATTTGATTTTTGGCCTTTCCTAACCTAAATCGGAGGGAGAAAATTTGGCACAATAAACTTAAAAGGGAGAGAGAAATTCGGCTCTCATCTCCTATTTTTTAGGAATCACATTCCTTGTGTGACAATGAGAATTTTGGAACATGCATTTACTAATTAAGAGTCCATGACTAATTAGCAGTTTTGTTCTTGTTTGACAAGAAAAATAAAATCCAAATTTGTATGTCACATAATTAATTAGGAAGTGTTTATTCTTATGGGACAAGAAAGGGAAACCCTAGTATGACTAAACAAGAATTCGACACACTCCTATTTAGAATAGGAAGAGGCCAAATTCTAGAAGGGTAAGGAAAGGGGATTCCGGCCTCAATAGTATACCTATTTAGGTCTCCTCATATGCCTATAAATAGAGTTGCACTCCTTGCCATTCTTTCAAGGCAAAGCCGAATTAGTGTGTGTCACTTTCAAAGAGAGAAAATTATTTTGTTAGATTTATAATAGTGATTCTAAAAGAAGTGTTAGTACACTCCATCAATCCAAGGTAAGTTCGTTCACGTGGAAACCTCTAGACACATTCGCGCGAAGGCAATGTGATTCCAAAAGTGTGATTCAGGTTTTGGTGCTAAAAGCTACACCAAATTTCTCATAAAACTGAACAATCAAGCCTTGGTGAAAGGTAGATCTTCTAATATTAATTATATATGTTGATGTGCATAGATCCTTGGGGGAATTCAAGGCATAAAATTTTTGTTATTTCCGCTATATTGATTTATTATGAATGTCATAAACGAGCCGCAAATTCCAACAACTATGCACCAGAAAATCGACCACGTGTTGACCATGCTTTTTGACCAGTGAAAATGATTATAAAACGAGCACAACAACAAAATTAGAACAAAACAAGAACAAACACTAACAAATGAGTACAAGTCAAAACAAAATTTTATTATTCGGTAAAAATATGATTACAAGCAAGTAAAATGAGAAAAAAGCGACAACAAAGTGAATACAAAATGAGTACAACCCAAATTTAGGGACAATTAATTAATTTTTTTCAAAAAAAACCTCCTTCATGGAGCTACAGCTAGAGTTTCCAAAAACCTAGCCACTACGTTTGCCCCAACACCCATACCACTGCCTCCTTCACAAAAACGTGTCGCCCCTTTCTGTCTCCCTCCCTTAGTCGCCCAACATCCAACCTCTTTCTCTATGTCCTTATGTTTCATCAACACTCTCCCTCCCTCCCTCTCTCTCTCTCTTTGACATCTCTGTCTCATCTTGCATCTTCTCTCTCTCTTTGGCATCGATTCTCTTCTCGCCACTTGAAAGATTGGACGACGGTTAGAGGTGAAGAGGAGGATGTTGAAGATGAGATGAGAGAGGAAATGTGATCGTTGAAAATGGCAAATGGAGAGAGAAACAAGAAAGATGAGGGTATAAATATTGTGGCATTTGTGAAATTAAAAATGTGACAGTTTCATAACATAAAATATAATCCCTTGTGTTGCAGATGTGTAATTAAAATGTCAAAAAAAAAGTCATATTGAGTGCAATTTCCTCATATTTATGCCTATTTGTGTGTGTATAAAGAGAGAGAGAGAGAGAGAGAGAAAGGAAGGCTCCACTTACTCTAATAGTAAGTTTTTTGAACTTACTCTTATTTTGGATCCTCATAGATGCATGGGAAAAGAAAGGAAATTAAAAGAGGGAATGGAATAGAAAAGAATAGACTAGAAATCACATTTCTCTTATCTTGTTTGGTTTTTATGGTATTAAAATAAGAGAATCGAATGGAAAAGAAAGTGATGAATGGTGGGAAATAAGGAAATCAAACAAAAAAAAATGTGTTTGGTCACTCATTTCCCCTCTTTTTCTCTCCAACATGGTGAGAAATGAAAGTGATGGATGGTGGGAAATTATTTTCATCCAATTCATTTCCTTTCTCCTCTTTTCCTTCCTCTAATTGTTGTCCAAACAAAGGAAATAAGAGAAATCACATATCTCTTCTCTTCTTTTCGTCCAATTGCCAAGAAACAAATAAATAGCTCTTAGACTAAGTGAAGCCCTCCTCTCTGTATGTATATATACACACACACACACACACACACCATCGATTCTGATTCTTTAGCAAATATAAGTCAAACAGATAATTACAGTAATCAAATTCCAATTCCGTATTAAACCAAACCATTGTAATACCAAAAATTTTGATTATGATTCCTTTTACAATTTATTTGTTTGCTTGTTCTTCTTATCCTTGAGTAAAAATTCAAAGGGAATAGACATGTTATGCTTTACTTTTTAAAATTGAAATTCTTGTGTTTATATATGTTGATGAAATTTTTTGCTTTTCTATTTTGTAGAGTTGGAATTGAGCTCCCAAATATTGAAGTCCGATTTGACCACCTAAACGTGGAAGCAGAAGCTTATATAGGAAGCAGAGCTTTGCCTTCATTCTTTAATTTTTGTGTCAATATTTTTAAGGTAACTATCTTTGTATGTTCATTTCTAAACACTTGCAATATTTGTGCAGCAATTTCTTGATAATAACTTTGTATTTTCTTGAATTTAAAAGGGTTTCTTGAACTATCTTCATATCCTTCCTAGTCAAAAGAAACGCCTATCTATTCTTAAGGATGTTAGTGGAATCATCAAGCCATCAAGGTATGATTGAATTCAACATGATTTCTTATTACATTAACAATTTTGAAATGGGTTTAGCTGTTCACCATCAATGTTGATCAATCTGTGATTTTCAAGATTGACATTGCTACTTGGTCCCCCAAGTTCTAGAAAAACCACACTATTTTAGGCCTTAGCTGGAAAGCTTGATACTACCCTACAGGTAGTAATTAGTTTGGATTTGTAGGTTTATTTCTTGTATAGAATGACATTTTGCCTCATACTTTTTATTATCTTTGTAGGTTTCAGGTACTGTCACTTACAATGGTCACGCAATGAACAAGTTTGTACCTCAGAGAACTGCTTCTGTGTGCTAATAAGGTATTAGCTCATTGACGTAGCGGAAGCAATAAAATTAAATGAGATAAATATTGAATTTGTTGATTCGCGCATCAATCTAAGATGCAATCTTCTATAAAAAAATCGTTAATTCCCAGAGCAATACCGAAATTTGGAGAGAAAGAGAGCACTCATAGGAAAACAATACTATCAAACTTAACCCCTAAAGAAATAAGAATGCTACATATTTATAGGGCCTGGACAAAACCTTAACAAAAGTTCGAAAGAAAATAAACTAAAGAAACAAAATAATTTAATATTTTCTAAATAAAAAATCTGAATAGAGTAGAATACCCAATCTAATTAAGAAAATATATCCACGACAATTTGAAACAAACATAACCATACGAAAATCCAAAACGAAAACGTTGCCAAAATGTTGTATGACTTCTTCTTAGTTTTTTTTGCACTGCATCATTCTCCCAGGGTGGAGAGAATTCACCCTCGAATTGTAGCCATGTTGTAGAAGTCAACCACAAATACGACAACTCCAAGTAGAACTTGATGGCCGTCTTGTTGGAAAATATCGACCTCACATCTTAGTAATGTTTAGTATTTGAAAAATTTGGAGTTTTTAAGAAACTTCTTTATAGAAGACTGCATCTAGAATTCGTGCGAGAAAAAATAATTCAGTATTTATCTCTTTTGATTTTGTTGCTTCCGTTACGTCACTCATCCATTCCATATATTCTTGTTTTGCGAGAATCACTAAGTTTTATTTACAATTGATTTGATTGGTCTTTTATTTATTTACTTCTGGGTCAAATTTATCATTAACTTAGGCTGAGGCAGCTAAAGGTTAGGAAGTGAATGTCATCACAGATTATGTTCTGATGGTATGTCATTTTAATAGAGCTACACATACCAAGATCATTAAAGAACCAAAGAGAAATTGTCTAATTATTTTCCTCATGAGTCTATAGATATTAGAATTAGAAATTTGCACAGACATTTTAGTGGACAATGAATGGTAAGGGGCATATTTGGTGGGCAAATGAAGAAGCTCACAATAGGTCTGGAACTGATTCAATTCTATTGGCAATTGTCTCAAGAGCTTATTAGCTTTGTAATGGTTTTTGATATGACAAGATTGCACTAGGGGAAATGCTAGTTGGACCAGATGAGGACAAATACAAGGCAGTGGCTACTGGGTTGAATCCCATGCACGTATAAGGAAGATCAAGTCACGTAGAACTCAGTTGGAACAAGGTACTACGCACATAGATAATGTATAACGCGCGTAATATAAGGTGATCTCAATTAATTTGGAATTCTAAACTCTCTCACAACAGCTACTTCAAGGCTCCAATGACTATATTCTTTCAAGTGGCTATATAAAAACATCTTAGATCAGAAGAGAAAAAAAAGAGACATATGCTAAGACTTGTTATTTACTTTCTCTCTCAGTTCTACCTTTCTAACACATTTGAGCTATTTACTTATTATCTTACTTTTGGGTTTGAGCGAGCTTTAATCTCCTATATACTTGGGTTAAAGTTGTGACAAGCAAGGTTGTTTGCTTAAGGTATATAGATTTCCTTATTGAGCCTTAGAAAAATAAGAGTGGTTGTTAGTGAGCCTTAGAAAACTAGAGTTGGGTTTGGCTTGTTGATCCTACAAAAATAAATGGCTCAGTTTGGCTTATTGATCTAGCAAAAACTAGTGGTCAGGTTTGCCAGTTGAGCCCGCAAAAACTAGTGGTTAAGGTTATCTAGTTGATTCTGCAAAAACTAGGAAAACGATTTTCTTGTTAAGCCCCGCAAAAACAAGGTGTAAAGGTTTTCTTGTTGATCCTGCAAAAACAAGGTGTAATAGTTTTTGCCTCCACCAGCAAGAGAGGTTGATAGTTGATTGAAATTCTCTAGTTGAGGCTAGAGGAGTAGACGTAGGTCAAGAGGACCGAACCACTATAAATATTGGGCTTTGATTTCTCTCTCCATACTCTCTTCACTTTGTCTTGCACTTGCATTTGATTTTATTACTGTGGTGTGTGGATTGGATCTTTAGAGATTTCGCATTTACTCATTGATTTAAGTTTGTAAGAAAACTTTGTTATTTTTTTTAATTTGCAAAATATTTTCAACAAAGTTTTTAACTTGCTAAAAATCCAATTCACTCCCCTCTTGGATTGCCATATCTTATTGGAACCAAGACTTACAATTGGTATCAGAGCTTGTGCTCTTGATAATTTCTATTTGGCTTAACATCCAAAGATTTAAAGATCCAAAAATGGCATTTTTCTGATAGCATTCATAGATATGAAGGTTTGGCTATTAATCGTGCTCCTTTCTTTGATTACAGCAATTACATCTATTGGAAAACAAGAATGAGAGTGTTCCTACAATCATATAGTGTGGAGATATGGGACGTTATTGAGGAATGTCCATTTGTGCCAACCAAGCTTGTTGATGGGAGAAGTGTGAAGAAAGCAAAAGAAGAGTGGAATGTAAATGACAAAAGGCTTACATCTTACAACCACAAAGCTATGCATATACTCAACTGTTCTTTGAGCAAATCTCAGTTCAACAAGGTTCAATAATGCTCTAATGTGAATTGGATTTCTTGTAATTATAAAAGCTTTTTAAAAAATTTGGCAATATTTTGAAAAGCAAAAGTTAATAGCTAAATCCAACACAACCACAGAAACTGAAATGAAAATAAGTAAGGGATAGAGAAAACAAATCCGCGGTTTATAGTGGTTCAGTCCTCCTTGACCTACGTCCACTCCTCTAGCCTCAACTAGAGAATTTCAATCCACTATCACTTCCTTAGTTGCGGGTGGAGGCAAACCGTTACAACCTCTTGTTTTTCAGGCTCACAAGATAACCTTTACAATCCCTTGTTTTTGGCTGGCTCAATAACAAAACCAATACTCACTTATTTTTGTAAGGAACCAAACAAGCAAACCTATCATACCCACAAGCTTTACAACCAAAGTTTGTTTACACAATGCTTAATAGAACGAGTATGATCTTCTCAAAGCAAATAGCAATGCAAAAGCTTAGTTGTGGTGTAAGAACATGAAAACACTTAGAGAGAGAAAGTCAAGAATGAAATTTGAATAGCTTGGGAACACTCTCAATGTGTTCTCTTACTGTCTCTGAAGTGCGTACCTCTGTTTATAGGTATGTTCCAAAATATAGCCATTGTGAGACTTGAAAGAGCCGTGAAGAGACGAGAAAGATATTATGGTTTTGATGACATCAGCAAGTACAACGTGCATTGTAACCTATGCAACGTGCATTGTAGATGTCCCATTGACTTACAACATGACTTGCTTCCTTTCAACATGTCTTGCATCCAACTCTGATGCTTCAGCCTCAAATATTGCACAATGTAACGTATCTTATGTGTATGCAACGTGACTTGAGTCTCCATCTAGAATACTCACCTGGAGATTTTCTTCGTACAATGCAACTTATGTCCATTTGCAACGTGCATTGATCATGGCTTAGTGCGCATTGCATATGGCACTAGCTTATACTGCCTTGTCGATCTCCAAAGATCTCTCCTTTGATTATGCCACGTGATTGGGTCAGGTGTCAGCGAATATTCAAATTTGAATCCAGAGGCGCCGACTTGTCAGAAGCTGACATCACCTGATACAACGTGACTTGTATCTGCGTGAAACATGCATTAAGGAAAGATTTCAAAGATGACTCATTTACTTATAACATGACTTGAAAGATAGTGTAACATCGATTTCCATTGCTCTCAAGTCCACTTCAAGTCTGATGCTCATTATCATCCTATAGTTTGCAACGTGAATTGTACACAAGTGCATTTCATGCCGAGAGCACCTCGTCTATATAATGTCACTTGTACAGTCTACAATGTGACTTGTAGATAAGTGCAACTCATGTCGAGAGCACCTCATCCATATAACGTGACTTGAGCTTCATGCAACGCGCCTTGTAGTTTTTAGATTTCCTATTGCCTCCTTAATTCAACTCAATAATGCAACTAGTATCTTGTGTTGCGCAACTTATACCTTAGAAAACCCATAATTCCTTTGATATGATCAACATGACTTGTATCATGTGGAACATGCGTTGATCATACTGCAATGTGCTTATCATTGGTTGCAATGTGCATTGCTTAACTTTTTCACATGTTTTGTTAAAATCATCAAAACTAATAGTCAACACTTTGGAGGTTGCTTATGAGGGAACAAGCCAAGTGAAGGAGAACAAAATATCTCTTCTTGTTCACAAATATGAGTTGTTTAAGATGGAAGAAGATTAATCTATTCAAGAAATATTTGATCGCTTCAATGACATCCTTAACAACCTCAATTCTCTTGGAAAATCATACACAAATTATAAGATTGTGATGAAGATTCTAAGGTCTCTACCAAAAACGTGGGCTTCAAATAAAGATGCAATTTTAGAAGCCAAGGATCTAAATTTGTTGCCTTTGGAGGACTTAATTGGTTCTTTACTTACTCATGAAATGAGTATCAAATAAGATGAAGAAAAGGAAGACAAAAAGAAAAAGTGGACAGATTTGGGCATTGCATTGAAAGCTTCAAAGTGCAATGTGTTGGGAACTCTACGTGTGATCATATCAAATATGCGCAGTGGAAACATGTTATAAACACATAGAACACAGCCAAGAGTGTTTGCATATAAACAAAATTAACAACAATGGAAAACATGCATATTAAATAAAACGTGTACGAATGGTTACCTCTAATCGCTTCGCACAATCGTCTTCTTGTTTTCACCAAAAGTAAGAAGTTAAAACTTTATGTTTTAACCCCTTGAAGGATATTTAGAACCTGGAGAAAACAAGAAATAAGGTGAAGAGTTGTTGTTCATGAACTCTCTCTACAGTTTCACACACGTAACCTATTGATTAGGCAGTGTGCTAGCACTTGAATGCTCTCAAACAAAGGTATGTGTTTCGATTTTGTAAAGGGATGAACAAGACACTCTTAACACCCTCTAAAACACATTGGGACCAGAATAAGCACTCAAGAACTTTTCTTTTAATTTCACTCAAAACAAAGGTCGAAAACTCAAACAACTAAACTCAAAACTCTTACCATAATTTTGTCATATGAAAGAGAAGAGAGAAAAGAAGAGTTTTGGTTTTTCTTACTGTATTATATGAGTGAATTGAGTGAATGAATGAATGTGTATGGCCAGACAAGACTAGGGTTGAAATTGATGTGTTTGTGTCAAACACAACTTCTCAATTTCAAAGAAGATTAGATGAGATCAAACACATCTAATATATTTGAATTATCCTCATCTTATCACTCTTAATTCCATGCAATTAATACATGTTAAAATACGTACACATGGCCGGATTTTACACTCCTAATTGGGCTTTAATGGGCTGGTCATTTAAATCACTTAAATGGCCACTCATTTAGCCTGGTCCGAAACACTTTCGTGCACTTACGTTTACACAACTTTTACATAATTTTAAGTGAACCTTTATGAGAGATAAAATTCATTTAACCTAACCAGATTACTTTATGTGAGATCATATAGGTCCATCTAAAGTCGGCAATGGGCCCAAAATGGGCTTTCGGCCCATAAGTCGTCAGTGGACTCCAGGAAGTCATTACGACTACATAAGTCGTAAGTGGACTCCATAAGTCGTAAGATGAATTTGTGCCATTAGTGAAATATGACCTATTTAAAAATCTTATGTGATCCTTTACCTATTTGATATGAGTCTAGCATAAGGCATGGAACATGTCACCCTCATTTTTCGCTAAGACATTTCTTGGTCTTTTAGTAGACTGATTAGGTCAAATGTGTAATAACCCTTATTGCATCATCTGGGTGCGGCAGCACGCTACTCAGTCTCACTAACCAAGTGGTCAGTGATATTTGTCTCAATTAAGAGAGTGGCAATCCCCTTACTTCACTCATAACTCCTCAGGTGTTTCGTGGTATACCCAACTGCACTCATACTTGGTACTCGGTAACAATCCCGTTAGACGAATGTCAAAGTATACTAGGACTCACCTAGCTTCTATAGTGATTTCAGGTCTGAGCAATCAACTATAAGAATGTAATGAGATTCACTTACGACTTATAACCATGTGTTGAACTCATTTAAGTGGATATATCCATACATTGTTTTTAACAAGTACTATGTCCTTGATCGACATCACATGTCCTATGATCGGTAAAACTCCACCATCTCTCAAGGCACATGCTAGTCTTAGTTTATTATCGTTCCCATGATAATAATCAACTAGGGATATTTTGAATAGTGCTTGTAAACGTTCATGTTTTACTGCCAAGTCACCACACTTGCATCATGAACCCACAACTATTCAGTGATACTTTGTTAATTTATTTGCACAAGAAAATAAAAGAACAAATTATTTCTTTATATTATAAATGAACTGAAATACAATTTCTTGGGATTTGGGCATACACTAACAATCTCCCACTTGCACTAATCCCAAGTGGGCATAGGTCTAATCCCTAGTGACCTAACATGACCATCATGTTTGGCATGAGCCAACTGCTTCGTCAGTGGATCCGCGACATTTATTCTTAGATGCAACCTTACATATTTTCCCATCCCCTCGCTCGACGATCTCACGAATCAGATGGAACCTCCTAAGTATGTGCTTGGATTTTTGGTGTGACCGGGGCTCCTTAGCTTGTGCGATGGCCCCGTTATTGTCACAGAAGAGGTCTACTGGGTCTAGGATAGAGGTAACTACTCCTAACTCAGTGATAAATTTCTTGATCCAAACAGCCTCCTTATTAGCATCTGATGCAGCAATATAATTAGACCCTGTGGTGGAATCTGTGACGGTGTCCTGCTTCAAGCTCTTCTAGCTAACAACACCTCCGTTGAAAACAAACACATATCCTGACTAAGATCTCAAGTCATAGGTGTCAATCTAGAAGCTAGCATTAGTGTAACCATTTACAACGAGCTCTTCTTGACCGCCGTACACGAAGAAGCTATCCTTAGTTCTTCTCAAGTACTTAAGGATTGCTTTGACTGTGGTCCAATGATTCACTCCTGGATCTTGTTCGAACCGACTAGTCATGCTTAGTGCATATGCGACATCAGGGCTAGCACATAGCATGGCATATATGATAGAACCAATAGTCGAAGCATATGGTGTCCTACTCATGAAATCTCTATCCTCTCTCGTAGAGGGACAGTCAGTCTTAGATAAGACTATGCCATGACACATCAAAAAGTTTCCTCACTTTGTGTTCATCATACTGAACCTATTCAGTACTTTATCTATGTACTTTTCTTGACTTAGACCCATAAGCTACTGCGATCTATCTTTATAGATGCGTATACCCAGTATAGTCTCGGCTTCGCCTAAGTCCTTCATTGCGAAACAGTTTTGTAACCACCCTTTAACACTTAACAGTGTAGGAACATCATTCCCAATCAGCAGGATGTCGTCCATATATAGGACTAGAAAAAGCACAATGCTCCCACTAACCTTCTTGTAAACACAAGGCTCATCCTCATTTTTGATAAAGCCAAACTCTTTGACTTTCTCATCAAAATGATGGTCCCAGCTTTGGGATACTTACTTCAAGCCATAAATGGACCTTTGAAGTTTTCATACCCGATTAGGATACTTTGGATCGATAAAACCCTCAGGTTGTGTCATGTACACATCCTCGAGGAGGTTTCTATTAAGGAAAGCAGTTTTGACATCCATCTGCCATCCATATTTCATAGTCATAATATGTAGCTATGGTAAGAAGAATCCTAATGGATTTGAGCATAACGACTGGTGAAAAGGTCTCGTCATAGTCAATACTATGTACTTGCCTATAACCCTTTGCAACAAGTCGCCCATTGAAGGTATTGTCGGCTTTCAACTTGTAGCACGACTTACAACCAATGACCTTAGCACCTTCAGGTGGATCAACCAAGTTCCAAACTTGGTTATCGTACATTGATTGCATTTCAGCTTCCATGGCTCCAAGCCATTTGGCTGAATCGGGGTTGTTAATCGCCTCCTGGTAGGTAGTCAACTCGTTCTCATCATCTATCACAAGACTATCATAATCAATCATGAGAAATTCGTATCTCTCGGGTTCATGACGAATCCTACCAGACCTCCTAAGGTCTTGTGTTGTTGGCTCAGGTTCCACAACTACTTATGAATCCGGCTCAACCTCTATACTATCCTCTACAAGAATATGTGGTTCTTGAACTTCTCTAAGCTCAAGTGTACTCCTACTTTTTTTCTTGAGAATAAACTCCTTTTCAAGAAATACACCACCACGAGCAATAAACATTTTATTCTCATTTGGGTCGTAGAAGTAATATCCTTTGGTTTCCCTAGGATATCCCACAAACAAACATTTATCTGATTTTCATGTAAGTTTGTCCCCCGTTAACTTCTTAACGTGGCACTCATAACCCCAAATCCGCAAGAAAAACTGTTGGAGTTCATGGCTCAAATATGATATTCATGACAGTAGATATAACAAAAATTTAATGCCTTGAATTCCCCCAAGGACCCATTCATATCAACATATATAATTAAGATTGGATGATTTACCTTTCAACAAGGCTTGATCGAACAATTGAATGAAACATTGATGTAGCTCTTAGCACCAAGAACCTGAATAACCTTTGTTGAATCACGTTGCTTTTTCGCGAATGTGGCTACAAGTATCCACACGAACGAACTTACCTTGGAATGATTGCAGTGTACTAGCATCTTTTAGAATCACTATTCTAAAGCTTACAAAATTATTTTCTCTCTTTGAATTGCTGCACACAAATTCAGCAATGGATGATTAAATGGCAAGGGGTGCAAGTCTGTTTATAGGCACATGAGATGAACTAGATAGGCAGCACATTTGAACCAAAATTCCCCTTCTCCTTGCCCTACTAGGATTTGGTTTTCCCCTTTGTGCAAAAAGATAGCCGAATTCATTCCTAGTCACACTAGGTTTTGGTTTCTCTTTTAGTACAAAAAGAGAGTCAAATTCATTCCTAATCATATTAAGCTACATCCTAATTAGGGTTTCCTTGTCATACAAGAATAGAACTCCTAATTAGATATGGATATGTGTGTCAACTTCTATTCCTTGTCATACAAGGATTGTGATCCCTAAAAAATAGGAAGAGAAGGCCGAAATTCCTCTCCTATTTTTACGGCTTGTGCCGAAATTCCTCATCCCGTAATCTCATTGGGTTTGGCCGAATTTCATGATGGTTTTCTTAATTTTTGTTGGACTTTTAATTATATGATACATTACCATAACATAAGTCTTATACGTTGGTTAAATTATGTCACACATAATTAAACAATTAAACCCATGATAATAGGTGATTCATATTAAAAGTCCATCACATTAATCGACTATGTATTAAATCTTATTTAACACATAATTATAAAACCCTGAACTATTATTGATTAATCAAATTAAACATCTTAATAATTCATTCATCACTAAGAGAGAATATTTTGTAATCAATCCAATTCGTTCTTTGTGTGTGACCCTATAGGCCCACTCAAAATTGGCAATGGGCCTCGTCCCAACCTTTAGGCCCAAATTCCATAAGCGGTATCTAGTAATACATTATGGCAATCCAAAATTAAGTGGTTGTCGGCGATCCGAGTTAACCTTTTACAGTCTGATGTATAGTCCTTTTGTCACACGATATCTCATCTAAGCATAAGGCATGGTCACATGTCAACCTTATATAGCTTAGCGTGTTTCTTGATCTTGTGTAGATTAATATAACAAATGACATTGACAAACTCCTTTATTAATTCATTCGAGTATGCATACATTCCATCAATCCTACTCATCAAACGACCAAGAGAAATCACTCTTCAAAAGAGGAACAAATCCATCACTCTCACTATCACTCCTCTACATGATTCATGACATATCCAATCATAGTCTTTATTATTACCCTGTTACGAATAATGTTTGACTAAGTCAAAACTGTTAGTGTAAGCCCTAGCCCCAATTCATTGTAAATGTACCTTTTATTTTGGAAATAAAAATATGAGGCATTAGTTTTATCATGCATTTATTTTCTGTGCATATATGGTTGATAAAATGTCCATGAATGAATATTCAGCACTTGAGTTATCAAGGTTGAGGACCTCGATAGTAGAACCTGGAAGTGATAAAGAATTTCATTCTAAACATCCCTAGTCCATTATAACCACGAGAGTGGAAATAAACTAAGACTAGTATGAAGCTTTGTGCGATGATCATTTTCTAAGAGTCATGGATAGGGAATATCTATCAGAGTTCATAGATACAAAGTTTGGAATAAGGTATCTGGATTCGATCCGCTAATGCTTATATTGGAATCCTCAGAACCAAAATAACTATAGGGTCTTTGGTGACTTGCCGTATACTTTGACATACGCCTAACGTGGTCGTAACTGGTGGACAAGTATGTGTATGATTGCGTATGCAGAGAGTCTCGCAAAGAAACATGAGTGAAGTGATGTGATTGCCCCTCTCATAAAGAGAGAATATATCATCGGCCACTTGATTGGTAGAGATTGAGTAGTGCATGGCCACGCCCAAATGAAATGATAAGAGACATCATTTATTTGACATAATCAATCTTACCAGATAGTCAAGAAAATGATTCAACAATTAATAAGGATGACTAGGTCAATGCCTTATGCTAATCAAGATATCAAGAGGTAATGGATCGTATAAGGTTGCATCAGGTCTTGTTAATGCCAATTAACATCTATTCATTTTGGGTAATCTTAGTGTCTTGCTAGAGAC
>CAODLS011547561.1:0-10828 GCA_948243855.1 Flueggea neowawraea
ACATCTTTTGGGAATGATTGTCAGAAATATTTTACAGTAACGTGTATTTCGTCGACTACCTTCCGATAGATGTTGTGAAGTAGTCTTCATTGCTGAAACAGAGTAATTAAACCTTTGAAGAAGTTTTACTGCCAAAGCATCTGCTACTTCTATCTTATTTTCTATCTCTTCCTGCGTCCAACATTTTATAGCAGCACAGTTATATACTTCATTAACTTCAAATACTAAATATGAAGAATATCATAGAACAATGAAACAGGCCTTCCACTAAGGCAAGGAAACAAGTAGACTGAGAAATGGATCTTTTCAGTTTCAAATTCTAACAGCAGAACTATCTGATGTTTTAGTCACATTAAAGCAAGTCTAAGTTTAATTTAAATATCAATCATTAAAAGTAAAGCTCACGGTAAACCAGCTTTCTGCTAATATTCTGGACCTTCTCGTCCTGCCAATCACGATACATGGAGAAAAGCTCCAGGAGAACCTTTGGGTTCACAGTAGCTATATTGACAATCAATAATGACCAAATCAAGAAAAGAAGAATCAGCCTTTAGCACAATTGTTTCAAGCAGGATCATAACACAGTGCACGAAAAACAATATGCACGCTATTACTAACATGTACGGAATAATTTGCATTGCTTAAATAATTTAGGGAAAAATACTTTGCTACAGTTGCTGTAGTATAATGGACACAGCTGTGAGGTTTTGTTTCATGTTTAACAAATTATAAACACATCACTGCATATATACACATCAATGGGAAAGTAAATTGATGTTCAGTTTTGGCAGCAGAGACAATTTAGAAAAACAGAACTATGCCAAAAATCTCAATGAGAGAACTTTGTAAATAATTGCATACATAAGCACAATGACACTAGGATTGAGCTTCAATCTTCAGATGCCTGCCAAAGGTCTGCCTTTTGGACTAACAACATGAGACTAACACTACTAAATCTCAACATTTCAGAAGGCAAGTTCTTCTATAAGAGACCTGCAATGCAATCCTGCAATGCAATCATTTCTGCAATTCATTTAACTAATAACTTCTTAGACAAAACTCGAAGGATCCTTTCTAAGCCCATGACGTCACAGTTCACAACAATTCCAGGTATGACAGAGCTTGTTCTTCTAATAGATGCATAACCTTTGGGGAGATAGAAACGATCAATTTCAAAAACATGGGGGATTTGAACTACCATTAGCAAAGGAAAGGGTCCATCACTCACCAGGAGCTGAAGAAGACGAAGGCTTTCTAATCAAAATCTCAGTCAAGCTACTCTCTTCTGCTGGAATCGATGTCAGTATCGGCCTAGTCTACATTTCAAACTCCAAACCATTATTCAAGAAACTGAAAAGTAACAATCTTTTACAAACCGAATCACCAAGACGAGATTTAAAAATTACTGAAAAATTGGGAAACAATTAGTAAAATATCAAAAATCATACAATTTTAAGGGATTTGAGCTTCTGCAGAATCGGATCAACACTCTCTGATCGCTCCGAGACTAGTTATCTCATCTATCGGTCTCTGAAACGCCAATGAAGCGACAAATATATCAATTGACAGAAATTCAAACTAAATCCAGCATTTAAGTATTCGAAGCATCACCTGTGTGCTCGAAAGACTCGATTCTGAGGCACCCATACTTGCTGAGTCAACTCGGAACTTGGACGGACTAAACTACCCGTCGTCGCCGTTTCCGGTTGTCACCGCCGATGCCGCAGAGCGACAAATAATGGCTGATGCGGTCCAGTGTAGTGTATTAGCTGTTTACTACTAGAGGCACGTGCACCTCACGTGGATATCTTTGTTTTGCAAACGACAAATAGTTTTCTTTCGAACGACGTCGTTGTCTCCTTCGGTTTGCTCCAGTTCTTCTCAGTACAAATACAGAGGATAATTCCAATTCTTCTCACTAGGAATTGGTACAGTGAGGTAGGAGCTTCGACTTCCGTACCGTTCTGATTTCCTATATTTTCTATCGTCTATGAAGACTAGAAATGTAGATAAGCCGGCGGCAGCGAAGAAGACGTCGCCGGTGAAGAATTCCGCCGGCAAAACCGCTCCCGAACCTGTCGCCGGTTCGGCAACTCGGAAAACAGCCGAGACAAAGCGAAGCCTTGCAATGAAAGCGAAGCAAGCAAAGAACAACGAAGCTACTGCATCGCCCAAAGCCCGAAAAATCAGCAGGTAAATGAACTCGTACTCACAGCTGAAAAGATTGTATTAAAGTGGATCGTTATCTTTGCATTACTCTGTTTAATGTAATTTCGTTGACACGGTACTGGTAGCTTGGTTAGGGTTTATTGGTATTGTTGTGTTAAACAACTGTACGTATTTTTGCTGATGACAGAGGCGGTATTAACTTGCCTCGTATTAATGCAGAAAGTGTGCTATGGTGATGTAATGAACTAGGCCTGTAAGGGTTTAATTATGTGTGTGAGAGGGAGAGAGAGGGAGTGATTGTTGAATTTTTCAAATGAGCATTGTCGGTGTTCGATCCTTGTTAGGGAACTTTCAGATTTTAGTTGTTGATTATTATTGATGTGTGTTGTTTTATTTTTTTAGTGGAAGATACAAAGCCATCAACTGATGTAACTCAAAACCCATCAGAGGTTAAAGCTGCTCCACGCACCAAGAAGGTGGTGCGGAAAGTAGTGAAGGTAGTTAAGAAAACAGCAGGGAAGTCTATGACTCCTACTACCCCAAAAGTTGTGTCTGCGCAGACAACAGAGACTGAGGAAGATGTGAAGGATAATGTTGATGAGAGCACAAAGGAGGAAGCACGAGATATAAAAGATTTTGCCAATACAACGAGACATGAAGAACCTGCCGCTGAAAATGTTGAGAAGTACACAAAGAATGAAACAATAACAATGCAAGTTGAAAAATCCATGGTGGAAGATGTCATAAATTTGGGAACTAAAAGAAATAATGTAGTGGAAGTGGACGAGAAAGAGGAGGCCGCTCCTGTTGAATCTGAATCTACAGTTAAAAATAATGGGGGAGATGTGGACAAGGAAAAAGCAGCAATGGAACTGGATTTACCTTCCAATGATAATGCCAAATCTCGTCTGCTTGAACAACCTAGCAGTGCTCTGGGAAGAGAGGAAGTGAAGACTGAACTTGAGGAGGTTGATACTAAAAGTACCAATGAAAAGGAGAGGCCCAGAACTGAGGAAGTTGGTTTGGGGGGTAACAGCAAGGAACAGTTGCTAAGAGAAGATGCCCAGCCTGTTCAGTGTGATTATGTTGGTGAAGAGGGTTTTGAAGAATATGCTGACCAAGTGGACTTTGAAGATCACATTGATGATGACTTTGTGGAAGATAATCCTGAGGAGCCTGCTGAAGAAGCTGAGACATTGGAGGAGGAGCACAGGGAACTAACTGCTGTAGCTATGGAGTGCAAAATGAAGAAAGAGTATGAGATATTTGTAGGTGGTTTGGATAGAGGTGCTACTGAGGAGGATCTGAAACGGGTTTTTGAGAAGATTGGTGAAGTATTTGAAGTTCGTTTGCACATGAATCTTTCAACAAATAAGAACAAAGGATATGCTTTTGTAAAGTTTGCAAAAAAGGAGCATGCTAAGCGTGCTTTATCAGAAATGACAAACCCTGTGGTATGCATCCTTTTCATAGTTTTCTTTGGTGTGTTCACAATTTTTTTTTGTCTTTTTAATCTCTTTGTTGTTTGCAGATTTGTGGAAAGCGATGTGTGACAGCACCAAGTGAGGACAATGATACATTGTTCTTAGGAAATATATGGAACACATGGACAAAGGAAGCTGTTAGTATTTGGCAAATGTAATGCATGTTTACCTCCTTAGCTCTCTTCACCGATTTCTGATCAAATATGATTTTGCAGATAAAACAGAAGCTGAAAGACTATGGCATTGAAGGTGTTGAGAACATTACTCTAGTACCAGATGTTCAACATGAAGGGAGAAGTCGTGGTTTTGCATTTCTTGAGTTTTCCTGTCATGTTGATGCTATGAGTGCATACAAGAGGCTTCAGAATCCAGATGTTGTTTTCGGCCATCCTGAGAGAACTGCCAAAGTAGCATTTGCTGAACCTATATGGGAGCCTGATCCAGAAATTATGGCCCAGGTCAAAACAATATTTCTTGGTGGCCTCCCCCCTCATTGGGATGAAGATCGTGTTAAGGAGAACTTGAGGGGTTATGGGGAGATAGTACGGGTTGTCTTGGCCCAGAATATGTCAACAGCCAAAAGAAAGGACTTTGGGTTTGTTGACTTCTCTACCCATGAAGCTGCTCTTGCTTGTATTGAGGGAATAAACAAGACAGAGTTTAGTGATGGTCTGTCAAAGGTATTAGTTTGCAATTCAATATATCATAAAATCTCTCGCTTTCTTGCTTTTTGGCTTTACAAATATTTTTGCTGTTGTAACCTGAACACCTGTTCCAATATCTAATCCATGGAATTGGTAACCAAAATCTTTGATAAAATTCATATTCAAGTATTGTGGAATATTAGCACCCACTGAATACATGTTATGTGTACTGCCAGATAAGGTTAAAAGCAAGGCTGTCAAATCCATTGCCTAAAACTCAGGCGGTGACGGGTGTAATGTGCGGTGGTTTTAGAATTGGTCGAACTGGCAGTGGGAATTTCACAAGATTTGGTATTCCCCTTTTTTTTTTGAGATTTTGATGTCATTTTCACATCACTTTTTTTTGATAAGTAAAGCTCATCTCATTAGTTGTGCCACTCAACCTCTAACACTCTGTTTGAATGAGGGGAGTTGAAGGGTCATTAAAGGAAGGGGAATGATCGGTAATGATTGGAAATTATTGGAAAGGAATGGAATGGTTATGTATAAATCTTACCCTTGTCTGGGAAAGGATAAAGAGAGGAGTTTAATTAATGGAATGTAAAATTAAGAAAAATACAAAAATATCCTTTAAGGTAGAGCTGCAATTAAAATTGCATTTAATTTTAATTGAGCATATAAGCAGAAAAGTGATATGAAAATATTTTGTCCCCCTTGCTTACACCCTGAATTGGAGTGTAAGAAAAGTGGAGGTTTTCAAGGGGATAGATGGGTAAGCCAAACTTTTGCTTACCCTTCAATTAAAATTTAAAATCACTTCCCAAATAAGAGTATGTGGCTACTCTCCCTTTAATGACCCTCTTGTCCCTTTGCTTACTCCCCCTCCATAAAGCAAGGCATTGTTCCATTTGCACATCACTGACATTTTATGTCATAAGATTCAGCATCTTTCTGCCTCACAGGAAGAAATTTTGAGCGTGGTGGACATCATTTCAACTGGTCATATTCCCAGCGTGGCAGGGGTCCCAATCAATATGAATGTGGACCATCTTATAGAATGAGTCCCAATGAGCATTACTTTAACGATAGATATGCAGGTTTTCATTCTTTGTTTGTGTCAATGCCAGTATGCATTGATAGTCAAATCAATATATTCAATATTTTTTGTTAACAATCATTTTTGTCATGGGTCAGGAGGAGGAAGAAGGGGGTCGTGGTGGTTATCACCCAGCTGGCAGAGGTTTTGCATCCACTGGTCCATCCAGATCTCATTTCAGACATTGGCATGATGCCCCCAATAGAGGGTATGGGGATCACGTTTCCTCTAGGAGGTGACCGTTTCCTCCTGAAGAAGCCTATGACAGACCCTTTGCTGGAAGACACTTTGATGATATTTACTATTATGATGATGGTTCACATGGGTTGAAGAGGCCATTTTATATGACTGTAAGTTCCTATCATTGTTCCTCCACTTTTAACTAGCTTGCAGTCAATGGGGTTGTCGCGTCTTCCTGGTTGTCTATCTATTTTTTTTATTTAATTGTCTTTCTGTATTTGTATTTTTGAATTACTTGTTTTTGACATTTTCCTGACATTTCAGGACCATGATCCTGATTATATAGAACCAAGCTGGGCCCGTCCTCGGTTAGAGTATGCTGATCCGGCAGTTTCATATCATGGAGCACGTCATCGTGGTAAGAACTAGATTGCTTAGTTATGCTTTCCTTTTGCATTCTTTTCTTTTGTCTATTGTTTGGTGATGTTTTCTATTTTGCTGTTTGTTTTAGGTACTTGTGGACCAAGTGGTGATCCCTACTTGCATGATTACTATGGTCCAGATGTAAGAGTTTCGTTCCTTGGTCGTACTGATTCTTACTGTACAATAAACTTGACAGTTTTTTTGTCATTTATATTGCAGCATGGCGAATATTCATCTTATTATGGATCAGATCGTGCTTATGGAGATGGCTACTTTTATTGGGCGGATGATCATGGGTATATGTGAATTGCTTGCATTACTAATTTCTTTTCTTTTTTTTTTTCTGAAAGTGAGTTTTTTTTAGTTTTGGTTTCAACTAACTTATATCTTATTTAGGTGGCTTGGACATGTAGGATGCTTTTAACAAATACAGGAAACGGCTTGCCGTTGAAAAATAGCTCAAATCACCTGATCTTTTTCTTATGCCTTATATCATTCTTGGTGATTCTTAGGTTCCCATTCTCTGGTGAATTTCTTTGTGGAACATTCTAAGGGTTTATGTGTCTAGGTTATGTCTTGGACATAGACTAAGAAATGACAAATCATTTTAATGTTGGAGACGTATATACGTTTGCCCTTTTGGTCTAGGTGTAAATAGCCCAAGGACTTTTAGGATGGTTGTTGCTAAACTATAATTAGCGGATTCCCCTTACTGTCAAGATATATATTGTGGACAATGTATGTATGTTTATGATACCTACGTTTTGAAGCTGAAAGAATGGATTGGTGACTTCTTCTTATAGAAGTGGAAGATTTCAATTCAAGGTTTTCCTTTGAATGTTGGAGTTGCGGGAGCTAAAAGTTTAGTATGATGGTGGAAGATTTGGAGTCTGCCTAAAGATTTTGTCGGTGAAGGATAAAGATTGTAATAGGATTTACAAATTGGAAGCTTTGCTTGTTTGAGGTTATTATAAATTGGGAGGGATTGTGCTTAGTGTTTTCTTATAATTAATTGATTTATAAGGGGTGTCATCTTTATTTGATATTTCTTGGAAAAACAAACTAATGGATTTTTTTGGATTTTATTAAACTTTATCGTGCCTCTTCACAGAGCTCAATTTCCGGGAACTGCAATTTAGTTGGAAAGGTGCCCCATGTGACAAAGATTTTTGAACATTTTCTTTATTACTTATTGGAGAGTAAAAGTAATAGATTGAGTTTCATGGAGTTTGGTGCTTGTGTATTTTCCTGTATTGTTTTCACATTGATTGAATCTGGAGCTGACGGTGCTGGGTTTCTTGTGAGAGAAACAGTAGTTGTTTGCTATTTGGTGATAATTTCTGAAACGAAGTGATTATCTTGATTACTAATTTACTTTAGCTTTTTTGTGACTAGAAAAATGACATTATTGAGCCCTTAAGGAAACATTATTTGAGGTGGAAATTGGTTGTCTTTCAAACTTTGTTGATGTCAAAAATTCTTGGGATCATGAAGGCTAGAGTATATTGATTAGTAGTTAGGTTGGTTCTTAAGTAGCACATTTTTGTTCATAATTACGGAAAAAGTATGATTTCTTGTTATCAATTTGTGGTCTGTTCCAAAATTTGTTCATGATTTCTTTTGGAGGAAGTTAGGCAAGCTCGCACATTTTAGATAGGGAGCATTCTGTTTTCATCTTTTCTTCCATCCAGGTTCATCCATTAAGTGTGCCTTTGGTTTTGGTGGTAATGTCGTTCCAAAAAAGTAAATAACTAGAGTTTTTTACATTTTTAGTAATCTCGATATTTTCTTGAAAAATAATAAAGAATATATGGAAAAGACGGTGAAGTTTTTGAATACTTAAAGTTTGTTTATTCTAACTCTTCTCATTAAATTTCCAAGTTTACTATTGCTTTGGACATTTGGTTACAAAAAGTGGTTGACTTTGAATTTTTTATGAATATAAAGATGAAACTACAGGAAAGAATAGCTAATGACTGATTTTTTTAGATATATATTTAGAGGGATAAATATGTTGATGGTCAGACTGTTACCCTGCATAGCTTGGATTCTTTTTTTTATCCATTGTGAGATAGTTTTTATTTTATTATCTTTGGCTTGTTCTGCAATAGCAGCGTGTGTTGCTAGGTTCCATTGATCTGTTGCATGGTAGAATGTTAATCAAGTTTCTGCAGTATAGTGGGAGTCTGCTAGGGATAAAGTATGTTTCACTTCCATACGCGATACTTGCTATTGTTTTGTTCTAGCTTGTTACATGTACTACTTTCTTGATGCAGGAAGATTCTTTCCCTTATAATTCTGTCGCTCAATCTTTAGTGAGGTTGTCTATCATGCTTTGCAGCTTTTGAATGAGATTCATGATATTTGAGTGGCATTTGAATAAATTTGCTGGCAGTAAGGCATGCTCTCTGGCTCCCTCGTTCTACCTGCTAATATTTTTCTAAGCTTCATAATTCCTTTTTATCCGTCGACCTGTTTTCTTTCCAAGGTAGGCCTGTCTATAATAAGTAAATCTAAGATAAGTTGTTAGGATACTCTTTTGTCATGTGTTGTGCTATGTAAATGGAAATGAATGTGTTTGTTCTATTCGTGCAAATTGTGTTTTTAAAAAGACTAAGTCATTTTTGTCACTATGCAATCTATTTCTACAATTTATTTATACATACGACTTTTATAATCTATCCAATTAACTCATTTATTGTTTTATCATTTTTTGTTCTAGCATATATTTTACTTGAGTGTCATTGGTCGCACTTCACTGTAGTGACCCAGTTATACTGAGCTGCTACATCCTTCTGAATTGACTCTTACTAGCATAATGTAGAAAAGCTGTATATAGGGATTTTGATGCAAGGTGTTGTATCTGTTGGTTTTATTGAACAAAAAGGATTGGCCTTGGAGAACGTAATGTGCTCTCACCACTTGCATTTATCAAGGAGGCAAACACTCTAGTTTCAAAATAGTAGATCAAAGAAACTAATGAGCTTGTAGTCCATTAATATCACAGTCAACTCTAGTGTCAAGCGGTCATGATTTCGGTGATTGGTAGGAAAAAAATGGCAAAAAAAAAATCAGAGGCAAATAGCAAATAGCTCTTCTTCTCACCCTCTATTTACTGCTGTACTTTTTGTTGCCTGTTTAACCGCCGTTGAGGCGTTGCCTTGCAAATAGCTGGACCTTGACTCTGACTTGGTAGCAATAACTCCTTCAAATCCAATACCCTAAGATGGCAAGAGCGTCAGAAAAGAAGAATGGGGATGAAAAATTGCATTGGCACAATAAGATCTGTTTTGTTAGACGATAATCGGTGGTTTTAGAAGATAACATTTTATGTACAGGCAGGAAGTTAAAAATATTTGTTGTTCTCATGATTTTTGTGTATTTCCTAGCCAAGAAGGACGTGTAATTAGGCCTTTTATCTAATAAGTATGGAGCTGGGCTAAAATGTTCAGTCCAGTTTGATTCCGAACTGACATTTGTGCGTCGACGGCGTTGAACAATATCATTTCCTTCGACTTTTCAGGTGAAAAGTCCAAATTTTCTGTTTTCTCCTGATTTAATGTGATATTCTGCTGAATTAATTGGAGTTTATTTACACAGTTGAATCTAATATAATCTTTTTCTGCCACAGATCAAAAGCCAAATCATTGAGAATCGAGATAATTCCGGACAACATGCCAAAATGTATGTTTTCACCATCATTTTATTCTGTTATTTTGGAATCAAAATGTTTTATTTTCATTAGAGTTGTTGAATACAAATTTTTAGGTGCTAAGCACAGCTCCTTGTGGCAAACTGGAGAGCTTAGCCCATAGAATGCCAGTGTGTGGCAAAATTATACAAGAAACAAGTCAACTGTTTGTCTATCACCTTCAAATTCTATACTCAAATGTCAACCCTTTAATCCCATTCTTGCATCACTAGAATCAGCACTTTCTTCTCTACAGCCTCATAAAAAATTTGACCAAAAAACCCAAATAAATCCTTGAAAAATAGTTCCCCAAAATAGAGCTAAAAACACAGACTTGTTTCTTACCCTGAACAAAAAACATCAAAACGGCTAAATTCGGTCCCAGCTGGAAATCCTATCCACAGTTTCCCCTTTCAGGCTACACTTTACACAAAAGAAACAACGTTGATATTGTTTCCACGTGTACATTCTAGATCTCTGCTTGTACACGTTGGCAATCTTGGACTCCGACATTTGCCCAATCAGAATTTGCTTTCAGGTTCTGCCACAGATTGGTTTTTTGCTATAAATAACTTCTGGTCATTGTGATTGACTTCACAAGACCAAAAAAAAAGGAAAAAACGGTTCTAGCAACGGTTTGTTTATAGCTTTTTGCGATCAGTGAGTGATTGCCATGGCCACCGAGAAGCAAGAGGAAACTATGGCGGAGCAGCAACAGCCGGCTGCTGGGGAAGCTAAACCGGCAGAGCCGACTGAGGAGCCGAAGAAGCAGGAAGAGAAGCCGGCGAAAGAAGAGAAGAAACCCAAGGCGGAAAAGGAGAGAAAGCCAAAGGAGGCTAAGCCCAAAACAGACTCACATCCTCCATATTTTCAGGTGATTTAATTGGTCCGATTTATTTTCATTTACAGTTTCTCTGTTTTGTTGTTCATTATTCGATTTGATCCGATGATGATCGTGATCGTTAAACGTTGATGGTGATTGTTTATGCAGATGGTCAAAGAGGCTCTTTTGGCCTTGAACGAGAAGAGCGGTTCAAGCCCCTATGCTATAGCCAAGTACATGGAGGAGAAACACAAAGCTGTTCTTCCTGCAAATTTCAAGAAAATTTTGGGGTTGCAATTGAAGAACTCTGCTTCGAGA